>PVKB01004756.1:81325-126154 GCA_004027205.1 Ctenodactylus gundi
GGTTTTGATTTGCGTCTCTCTCATGGCTAGGGATGTTGGACATATTTACGTGTATCTATTGGCCCTTTGTACTTCTTCGTGAGTGACCTGCCTCTTCATTTCATTTGCCCACTTTTCAGTAGGATCCTTATTTTGGTAGGCTTACTTTTCTTCAGCTCCCTGTATATTCTAGTTATGAGCCTCCTATCTGAGATGTTGGTGATGAATATTTTTTCCCAGTCTGTGGGTTCTCTTTTTACAATGTTGATAGTTTCCTTTGCTGTGTAGAAACTTTTTAATTTGACATGATCCCATTTGTTAATAATCGGGATAATTTCTCTTGCTTTTGGTTTCTTGTCAAGGAAGTCTTTGCCTATCCCTGTGTCTTTTAGGTATTTGCCTAATTTGTCTTCTATGAGGTTCAGTGTTCCACTTTTAATGTCTAGGTCTTTGATCCACTTTGATTTGATTTTGGTGCATGGTGATAGGTGTGTGACTAGATTCGTTCTTCTGCATGTGGATGTCCAGTTTTCCCAGCACCATTTGTCGAACAGGCTGTCCTTTTTCCAGTGTATGCATTTGGCGTCTTTGTCGAAGATTAAGTAATTGAGGGTATTTGGGTTTGTCTCTGCATCTTCTGTTCTGTTCCACTGGTCTATCTGTCTGTTTTTGTGCCAGTACCAAATTGTTTTTACAACTATTGCTTTATAGTACAGCCTGATGTCTGGTATTGTAATGCTGCCTGCCTTGGTCTTGTTGCTCAGGATTGCTTTGGCTATTCTTGGTCTCTTTTGGCTCCATATGAATTTAAGAATTGCTGTTTTAAGTTCTTTGAAGAAATTTCTAGGTATTTTGATAGGAATTGCATTGAATCTCTATAAGTTTTGGCAGTATAGTCATTTTGACTATATTTATTTTGCCTATCCAAGAACAGGGGGTGCCTTTCCATTTTCTGATGTCTCCTATGACTTCTTTCTTCAATGTGATGTAGTTTTCTTTATATAGGTCCTTCACTTCCTTGGTTAAGTATACTTCTTTAATTTTTTGCTGAGCTATTGAGAGTGGAATTGTTTTTCTGAGTTCTTGCTCAATAAGGTCATTGTTAGTGTAGAGAAAAGCTATTGATATTTTAGTCTTAATTTTGTAGCCTGTGATTTGGCTAATTTTTTTTATTTTCAAGAGTTTTGTAGTGGAGTTTTTAGGTCTTCCATGTACATAATCGTATCATCTGCAAATAAGGATAGTTTGACCTCCACCTTTCCAATCCAGATTCCCTTTATTTCATTTACTTGTCTGATCGTCCTGGCGAGTGTTTCAAGGACTATGTTGAATAGGAGTGGGGAAAGTGGGCAGCCTTGTCTTGTTCTTGATTTGAGAGGGAACGATTTCAATTTTTTTCAATTTTTCTCCATTTACTATGATATTTCCAGTAAGTTTAGCATATATGACTTATGTGAGTTTTAGGTAGGGCCCTTCTACACCTATTTTTCTCAGTGATTTTATCATGAAAGGGTGCTGGATTTTGTCAGAGGCTTTTTGTGCATCAATAGAAATGATCATGTGGTTTTTGTTTTCGCTTTTGTTGATACGGTGTATTACACTGATTGATTTATGTATGTTGAACCAGCCTTGCATCTCAGGGATGAAGCCCACTGGATCATGGTGTGTGATCTTTGTGATAACCTGTTGGATTCTGTTTGCCAGAATCTCGTTGAGGATTTTTACGTCTCTATTCATTAAGGATATTGGTCTGTAATTTTCTTTCCTAGTTAAGTCTTTGTCTGGTTTTGGGACTAGTGTGATGCTAGCCTCAAGAAATGAGTTTGGTAATATTCCTTCACTTTTATACTTTATGAAACAATTTGAGGAGGATTGGAGTTAGGTCTTCCCTAAAATACTAAAAAAATTCTGCTGTGAATCCTTCTGGGCCAGGACTTTGATTTGTAGGTAGAGCTTTTATTACTGCTTCAATTTCTGTGTGCATGATGGGGTTGTTCAAGATTTTTATGTCTTCTTTTAATTTTGATATTTTATATGTATCTAGAAAGTCATCCATTTCTTCCCAATTCTCAAATTTGTTAGAATACAAGTGTTCAAAATAATTTCTTATAATCTGAATTTCTGCAGAGTCTGTTGTGATTTCACTCTTCGTTTCTAAGTGTGCTCATCTGTGCCTTTTCTTTCCTTTTCTTGTTAAGTTTAGCTAGAGGTTCGTCAATCTTGTTAATTCTTTGAAAGAACCAGCCAGCTCTTTGACTCATTAATCTTACTCATTGTGTTTTTAATCTCAATCTCATTTTTTTCAGATCTGATCTTTATAATTTCTTCTCTTCTACTGCCTCTTGGGTTAAGTTGTTATTATTTCTCTAGGTCCTTAATGTGCATCATTAGCTTATTTTTTGTGACTGTTCTGTTCTTTTGATGTGTGCATTTATAGCTATGAATTTTTCTCTTAAGTACTGCTTTCATTGTGTCCAAAAGATTTTGATATGATGTGCTTCCATTATCATTTAACTCTATGAAGTTTTTGATTTCTTCTGTGATTTCTTCTGTGATCCATTGTTTGGTCAGTAGTAAGTTGTTAAGTCTCCATGAATTTGTGTATTTTCTTCTTTTTCTGCTGCTAAGTTCCCATTTTATTCCACTGTGGTCTAAGAGTATACAGGGAATTATTTCTATCCCTTTGTGCTTGTTTAGGCATGACTTACGGCCTAGGGTGTGGTCTGTTTTAGAAAATGTTCCGTGTGCTGCTGAGAAGAACATGTAATCAGTTGATGTTGGGTGGAAAACTCTGTAAACATCTTTTATGTCCAAGTTTTCTATAGTGTCATTCAGCAGTCGTATATCTTTGTGGATTTTTTGTCTGGTTGATCTGTTTGTGATAGTGGGGTATTAAAGTCCCCTACTGTAATTGTATTGGGGCCTGTGTGTCCTTTCAGGTCTAGTAATTTTTGGTTTACATAGTTGGGTGCTCTGGAGTTGGGGGCATATATATTGATAATTGTAATTTCTTACTGTTGTGGTGTTTCTTTATCCAGTATATAGTAGCTATGTTTTTATCTCTTCACCTGTTTTGTTTTGAAATCTGATGATTCTGAGACTAATATAGTTACCCCGGCTTGTTTCCTGGGACCTGTTGCATGAAATATTTAATTCCATCCTTTTATTTTCAGTCTCTGAGTTTCCTTGTAGGTGACGTATGTCTCTTGTAGGCAGCAAATTCTGGGTTTCTGTTTTTTGATCCAGTTAGCTAGTCTATGTCTTTTAATAGTTGAGTGGAGACCGTTCATGTTTAGGGTAATTATTGAGGTATGTTTGCTATGTCTTGCCATTGTTGTAGTTTTTCCCTGTTGTTTATTAGCCTTGATTTTTTGCAAGGTCATTCTCCTCTAGCTGTTGTCTCTTTTCTTTATGGTCACTAGTGTCATTGTCCTCTCTTTCACTATCGAAGTTTCCTTTAAGAATTCTCTGTAGTGGTGGCTTAGTGGGTGCAAATATCTTTAAGCTTTCTATATCATGGAAAATTTTAATTTCTCCCTCTAGTTTAAAAGATAGTTTTGCTGGATATAGTAATCTTCGTTGGCATTTGTGTTCTTTTAGTGTTTGAATGACATTGCTCCACGATCTCCTGGCTTTTAGAGTCTGGGTTGAGAGATCTGCAATTATCCTGATAGGCTTATCTTTTTAGGTCACCTTCTGCTTTTCTCCTACCGCTTTCAATATTCTGCCTTTGTGTTGGGTTTTTAGTACTTTAATTATGATGTGTCGGGATGAGGTTCTCTTCTGATCAGAGTTGTTTGATGTGCTGTATGCCTGCAGTAGTTCCATGCTCATTTATTTCTCTTCTTTGGTTTGGGAAATTTTCTTCCATAATTTCATTGAAGTTGACTTTGAAGCCCTTTGTTTTGTCCTCAGTCTTCTCTTGAACTCCCGTAATTCTGAGGTTGTTGCTCTGACTCATCTATCCACCGTAGTAATGGTTCACTCTCTTCTTTTTTTTTTACTTTGAATTCTTTATGGTCTTTTTTTTCCGGCTCTGTCATTTTGTCTTCTAGGTCTGATATTCTATTCTGAAAATGTTTGAAATGGTTATTATGTCCTGTGTGTTTTCCACTTCCTGGATATCTGCATTTATTTTTCTTATGTCTCTGCTGTGTTCTTCTCTCGTTTCTTGTATTGACTTCATTGTCTTCTGGTTCATTTCTTCTTTGGTCTCCTCTAGTTGCTTTTCAAGGCTTGCTTTTAGCTTAACTAGGGCTTGGTGTAGCTCTTGCTCTATCACTTTCATTTCCTGCTTTAATTTAGTGAATATCTGGGCCCAGAAGTTACCATCATTTTTGCCATTTTCATCTTTAGATTCTGCGTTTTCAGGATTCCTAGTATGTTCTTCTGGTATGTCAAGACTTTTTGTAGGTGATTTATTTCCACGTTTCCTCATGGTTCTATTGTCTCTGGTTGTCTCTCGCTGTCTGTCTGTGGATTTCCCCTGGGGGCTCTCCCTGGCATGGCTCTGCCCAGCGCCAGCGAGAGTGAAGCCTCCTCGTGGGCCTCTGCCGAGAGGGGTGGGGGAGAGGGTGGTGAATCTCACCGGTCCTGCCGTATGCTGCTTGGCCCTGCACTGGGAGAGCCAACATTGCCTTTAAATGATTGTAAAAGTCTGTAAAATTGTGCAGGTTGGCTCTGGAGATAATTCACAAGATGTGAAATACAGTATATTTTTCGAGGATGTGTGTGGTGCTGGAAATGAAAACCAGGCCCTTTGCACCATGCTAGATCCTCAGCCCATTTTGGGGCTTTTGGGCTATGATCTTGAGACAGAGTTCTGCTACGTGCTGGAGCTGGCTTTGAACTTGTGATCTTCCTATCTCAGTCTCCAAGAGGGCTGGGAATTCAGGCCTGCAGCTTCCTTGATTGCTGTCAGTCAAATTAGAGAAAGAAGATTGTCGTGGTTGGTTTTGTTGGGAAGCACTTAAGGGCAGGAGCGTCTCATTTCAGAGCTGAGGGGACAGCAAAGGCAGCCCAGCCGGTCATCGCCTGGGACTGAGACCTGGAGGACAAGTTGCGGTTGACAAGGTGCAGTGAGGTAGCTTTGCGTGTTTATACCTTAACAGAATATGTTTTAAAAGCTTCTCCTGTGGGGTCTGGCGTTGGGTGGATGCGTCCAACCCTCTGAAATGGGCCCCTGTCGTGGAGGGAGCTGAGGATTCTTGGCACCACTGGAGAGGTAGCGCTGGCTGTGTTCTTGGGTCTGCCTTGGACTTGCCTGCTGGAGAGACTCCGGCCCCGTTTAGGGAGGGAGATGGCTTGTAGCCAGGGAGCTGAGGAGGAAACCTGTGACCATGACTGTACCTGCCTGCTTCCCATCCTGTCTGGCATAATTTTGGTGGACAGATAGTGGTGGGATACAGTCTGATGCTATGGTATGTTGTGGGATGATTGAGTTGGGCTAATTAACATATACTTCATTTGCATGTGGGCAGAAGATTTAAAATCTGCTTTTCCAGGAACTTTGAAATACTCAGTGTGTTATTACCTGTAGAGGCTGCATTGTGTGTTGTGCCAGAGGATTGTCTTTTCCGTGTGACAGCTCTGAGCCCATGGCTGAGTTTTCCTTCTGCCCTGTTCGGGCCCCAGCCTCTGGTTACTGCCTTCCTACTCTCTACCTGTGTGATTTTGACATTTTCAGATACCAAATATAAGATCATTCATTTTCTTTATAATGACATCATCTGGATCTGCCTGTGTAGTCTGAACTGGAATATCCTCTTTTAAGACTGAGTAATAGTCTGTGATGTGTCTCTGCTCTTCTCTGTCCATTGTCTGCTGAGGAGCGCTGGGCTGTTTCTGTGCTCTTGCTCTTGTTAGTCATGTTGCAGGGGACTCTTACCATGCGTAGTTTATCTAGACCTTGTGGTGGGCGGGGGTCCTTTCTGAGTGCTTTATTCTTTGGGAAATCTTTCACTTTCACATTAATCCGTTTAAGATAATCGCATGGCCATTTCATGTATGTATATGTGATCATAGACAACCCCTGGGAGGCCAGATGATAACACTGTTCTTTTTGCCATGTGTTTTTCTGTGAAATAGACCACGTGCAGTTTGCTCATTGTAAGCTTTGTGTGTATCGTAAAGACATTTCTAACGAAGTATTGAAAAGGAGTGTGACTTTCTAAACTAGAATGGGAGTTGCTGGCTATGGCTTATGGCTCAGAAATGACCTACTGCTGATGTTTTATAAATCTGTATTCGAATTGCAACTGTGCCTACTTATGTACTCTTCACAACTATTTTCTTTGTAGTAACAGAGTTTTGTAGCTGCAGTAGAGACCGCATGACCTATACGGTGTCATGCATTTCCATCTCAGGCCATTATTGGGAAGAAGTTTGTTGAGCCTTGAATTAGAGTGTTCAGCAATTAAAGAATTGTTCTTGATAAAAATAGTGCCTTCTGAATGGTTGGGATTTTATTAAGATTACTTTAAATGGCATGAAAAAACTCCCTTTCAATTGATAACAGTTTCCATTTGATGAAGGTACCTAGTGTCCAATTTCTTAAAAATTAAAAGCTATTAAAATTTCTACATAATTTATTAATGCTTAGAAGACAGCTAACGAGGCATATATAAAATTGTGTCACATGCGCATGATTCAACTGTGAGCAAGGGTTGGTCACATTTCAGCTAGCATTGCCTTTTCTGGTAGACTTTATAATAATTTGAATTTTAATTAATTTTCCCATTAAAATATCAATCTGCTCGGTAGTTTTACAGATCAGTAAGACAGAGGCTGATAGCTGCTTTCAGAAAAATCTATTTCTTGTTTTTAATGACCAGAGCTCAGCATATTATAAATGAGTATGTTATGCTATTTCTCAGTCACAGTATTTTAGCAATTAAGCATGAGTACTTCAGTGCTCAAGGTCAGGGCAGCAGCTTATGTATATATTGTCTAATAAGTGTTACTTTTTTTTTTAACAGACTTGTGGAAGAAAGCAACCTGATCCCACTCATATTTGACGTAGTACTGGTAAGAAACCAAATATGCTTTTGAAATTCAAGAGAAATTTTTAAATTTTAAAGATTTGACCACATCGTATGCTGGCTCTCTGCCATAAGCTGCGCTCATCCGGCTGTGTGTTCTGCCGTCTCAGCCCCGCCAGACTGCGGGTTTTCTTATCACACTAAGTTACCAGAGACTGCTTTGTAACTGCTGTTACACGAATCACTTTTTTCTGCATCTGCTAACTTAAATGATATCTGTTTTTCTGAGATAGAAGAGGCTGGAGCTGGCCATGATGGGCAGGGGGTGGTGCCACTGTGACATGTAAGTGAACATCCTGGGACCAGACTTACGGTTCAGTGTTGTGGTCCCAAAATTTCCTCTTTCACAATCAAAGATGCTTCACATCCTCATGCCATGTTTTTCTATTTATCGAAGGTTGTATCTTAAATGAGAACCATCTGTTCAATGAAACCTTCCTTGTGGATCATGTGCACAGAATAAAGGGGCACAGAGTTGGCTCTACGGCTGGTAAATCCCATGTAGATCCCTGGCTAGATCTGAGAATTGGGTTGCCCATGGAGTTGCTACTACAGGGAAGAAATGACCTTGGTTAAAAAGAGGTTCTTTTCTTTCGTGGTGTGTTGGCTGCCCTGAAGAAGCCCTTCCTCCAGGGCTGAGATCAGGGGTCACCTCTACAGTCAGGTGGGTCATGATCTTGGTCATGAGCGTGGCGCTAGCTACATTAGCCTAGTAATCCAATGGTGGGAAAGGAACTTTGCTCAGTCCTTTTAAACACCAGACTATGTGCTCTTCTGCCTATGTGGTAGAAATGTTTCTCTTAGCTGAAGGTCACCCTTCTCTGTGCAGCAGCGCTGGTTTTGTCCAAATGTCTTAGTCTGTCTGTGGTGGTGCTGAAAGACCCAGGTGCCAGCTCTGGTGTCTCGTGGGAACTTCCCTGCTTGTCTTCCTGGGGAAACATGGTTCCTGCTGCGTGTCCCTTGGGGAGCGTGAAAGGGCAGCAGGCTGCCTGTGCGGGCCTCCACTGTGAGGCAGGAGTACTCAGAGCCGTGGCACTTAGACACCTGTCTCATTGTCACGCCTGACTGTTGGAGAGGATGCACTCGAACCATGGCGCTGAGTTACTGTGATAGATGGGGTAGGGATGAGAGTGGATCTTGTTTCCAGAGTGTGGCCAGGCGGCCGGGTGACAGCTGCCTTGCTGAGTGGGACACACGCGGGAACAGCCTGGGTCAGGCCATGTGGAGCCCTACACCGTCATTTCAGCACTGGCTGCTGTGGAAGAGAAGGGACGCACCCCCGTGTGACCAGGGCTGTGCGGGGACTCTAGAGTTTGGTGTGCTGTGTCCAGCGGGAGAGGCCTGTCCCTGCCCGTTTGGTACGGGCTTGCGTTTGTCCTGGAGGACGGCAGGTATGGCAGACTGCTGCGTGTGGCTGTGTGGTAGGACAGGGAGGAAAGACTCGAAGTTGTCCAGACAGCTGCATTTGTCCTGCATTTGAAGAGAGGCTGGCGGTATAGACTTGCTAGATAGACTGTGTCTTAACTGGGGGTGGGATTAACCTCCCTGCGGCAGGAGGGCTTCTAGCCTGCTGAGGTCCTCGCAGCTCCTTTCACCCCAAAGTCTGTGTTCCATTCTTTGGCTCTCACCTCTAGGTTTAAGTCTCAGGGTGGAAAGTTTGACCTGCAGGTTACTTGAATAATTTTTGTAGGCTGAGCACCTAGTGCATACTTTGTGGATGACACCCCAGTTACATGCTGCCATCCTGTGCAGCTGCCAGAGGAGAACGTGGTGACCCTTGCTCTCCAGGTCAGGGGTCTGGCCAGTCTCACACCCGGTGGTCTCTTGTGCTTGTCTGGGGAGCGCTTTCACTCTAACCGCAATAGCTCTGTGCTCCTTACCCCGCACCCCCCTTTTTTGCAAGATATTTTAAAAATTGTTTCTGCTGCTGAAAAGTAAAGAGTGTGAAACCACTGCTTTATGGGATGGGATTTTTATGTCCTTGAAGAGCATTTATTAAATTCTTATTGTACTTTTGTCTTTCTGGAGTTAAACAATCTGAGTTCTTTTCTCTATATAACATTTTTAAATCAACGAAATATCTTTTTAACAGTTGCCCTGTGAACTGTTACCTTGTCCTTATAAAATTTTTGTCACCAATTTACGCATAATATGGTATTTTATCGGTTCTATGAATTGCATGCTTTTCAAATTTCACTGTTTTTTACACTGAGTTACACTTTCCAAGTCAGTGGTGTTTCACTGTTGCTTTCAGCTGGGTGACCTGCTTGTCATTGCCTCAGCCAATTTATCTCACTTTTACTTGTCTTTTTATAAATGTCCGAGAGTGATATGCTGTACAAACCTGTGCGATAAGTCTGAGCGATCCCTTTATGTAAAAAGGAAATACTATTCTGAGTGACTAGCAGCCATGTCCGAGTCAAGTTGAAACATTTTTCTCTTAACCCTTGATGAAATAATGATGTGTCCTAGTCCTAATGACTTCCCAGAGTCTAGGAGTCTAGGAAACAGCATGGACTCATTTTGGGTGGGCCTGCAGGCCCTGGGCTCCCTGGATGTCTCATCTATACATGATAGCTTCTGTTAGACATGGTGATGGTTTCTGGCCGCGATGGGACCAGGGCGTGTGTAATGGGAAGATTGTGTGGGGCCCTGCAGCCTGGCTGCTCCTGCCTGCAAGTACTGTCCTGGGCTCATTCAAGTGGTAGCCTTCTGGACCTCCTGAGGCCATTTCTTTACTCTGAGCCCATAGCTGTGCTCCAAGCCTGCTGCAGGCCTGTTTACCTTCTTTATTTTCTGGAGTTCCTCCTGTGAAGCGCTTTTTACCAAAGGTACATCTCCTGGTTTCTTTTATTAGGAAAGTAAGCTCTATCCATTCCTCTACCACGTCTTTCTAATAGAATTTGGAGTCCATATATATATATATACAAAAAAGAAAATAAATAAAGCAAATATTAGATTGATAAAAAGAAGGAAAGTAAGCTTCTGGCTGGCCTAAGCCTAGAGGATTGCTGTGAGTTGAAGGTCAACCTCAGCTATGTAGTGAGTGAGTTCAGGACCAGCTTGGACTATAGAATAAGACCCTGCCTCAAAAACAAACAAAAAATCCAACAACAAAAAAGGTAAGAAAGCTCCAAGGATGGGCTCAACATGCTTAATCATATGACTAATTGAAAGCAATTTTTGCTACTTTGGGGGGAAAAAGCGATCTTGAGTTGTTAGCGCCTACCCCACAGCCTGGCTTCTTGCTGCCTAGAGGGTGGGTATATAGGCTGCTGGGGGTCTGTCCTGGGAGGGGGAAGAATGTGTGTGTGCACAGCACCACTGGGGGGCGTCCTGGGGGGAAGGGGAGTGGGAGTCTCACCCTGGGGCCTTCAAAGGGGCCTCCAGGGAGAGGGGAAGGGGCCTGTGAGGAGGGGCGGCGTTACTGGAGGGCAGGGAGGCTGGAAGCAGCTCCCTGGAAATGGTGGGCATGGAAGTACCTGAGCTTATGGGGTGGAGACCATGCAGTGCTGGAATCTGAGATTACGGGGTAGAGAGAGGTGAAATCCTTTTGTACTGTGGTTGTTTTGTGTGTTTTGGCCTTGCAAATAATGTACGTTCTTCAAAATCAGATACATCTTTACTTGGAAAACACCCAGTCTTGTAGAGCTGTGTTGCAGGTTGTGTGCAGTGCAGAGGTAGACCCCTCAGCAGCAGATTTGGGATTTGGAGGGAATCAGGTTAAGGTTACAAGCTTATACTGGACCCTTGAGTGTCCACTGAATTGGATCTGTGAGTGTTCGTTAGTGAGGCTTCTGAGGTCAGCCGAAGGGACTAGAGGAATGTGCACCGAAGACACAGGTGGTCTGTAGGTCTGATCTAAGGTTCTAGATGGAGAGTTGCACAGAGTGGGCAGAATGCAAGCTGTGCGTTTTCCTATTTCTGCAAGACAGTGGAGCTATTCAGCTTCTCCACTGTTGTGACAAAATCTCCAGCACCTGCAGCTATGATAGTGTTACCAGGGAGCTCGAAGCCAGGGTCTGTGTTCCTCAGCCCGTGTGGAAGAATGAGCACCCAGACAAACAGAGCAGTAGTGAAGCGGGAAGAAGTAACTGCAGGGAGGAGTGTAAAGGGCAAAGTGAGGTAGAAAGGGACCCCTGCGAGCAGGAGGGGGTGCGAGGGTGCCAGGTATTTAGCAGTTACAGTCATCTTTTAGGTTTTCTGCAGATTGTGAATATCGTGAATATTCATTTTCCTGTACAGAATTGGCCTTTACTGATTGGTGCATATTAGCATAAAACTAGTTCATTGGCTTACGATCAAATTCAAGGGCCCAAGATAAGACCCCAGGCCCTGGATCTTGGGGGTCTATGGTCATTGCCCTTGGCCATTCCAATATGTGGTTATTCTTAAGCTATCAGATTTCTTTATCTGGGAGGAATTCCTCATTTGAGGGTGAGTTTCTCGTTTGGGGACATCTTGACCCACCCATCCTAGCTACTCTGAACCTGCCTAATGAAATCTGGCTTAAAAGGAGAAGTTTATTTTAGTTTCTAATTTGAAGGGTTTAATCCTTGGTGAGCTGGTCCAAGGTAGAAACACAGAGCAAGGTCCTGGCAGAGGAAAGCTGTTCACTTCATAGTGGCTGGAAGAGCATCCACCATCAGTACATCCTCCACACCACTCCCTCATAACCTCCCCCCAAGGGCCCTCCTCCTAAGAGCACGTGCAGCTGTGGCCATCTGTGGATTAGCCCACTGGTGAGTGCAGTGCCCCCCGACTCAGTCACCTCTTCAGAGACGTCTCACCCCAGTCAGGCTGATGGTTAGGGTGGACACCCCACACAGTGGGGGGAAATGAGATAGCTGGTTGGCTAGTCATTTTTGCTGACCCGGGAGCTGGTATTGGTCCCTGGCAAGGCCTGCCTGAGGCATAGCACTGCGGTGTTCTCAGTGGCACCTTGCAGCTCTTGGGCAGGGAGTGTCAGCCTTTGAATGTTGGTATAACTAATCTTTCATTTTTTTTATTTCAGTGATTTATGTTTTGGCTACTTGAATACATCATTTTAATGCTAAGTAATATAGGAAAACTTTTTTATTGGAAAAATTCTTTAGTCATGGGAGATTTTCCAATATGTGCCGAAATAGAGCTGTCATGGTATTTTATGTGTCTGTTCCAAAACAAACAATTGAAGAGCAATTTCAGAGGCAAATGTTAACAATAAAAATGTGATTAGCCATATACTGCTTTGACAGTCACATTGTTTTAACATTTCTCCAGATAGCAGTGAAGCAAGCTTCAGTAAATCTTTCAAGTCAACTGTGTCTTTAGAAGAGAGTTTCTTTATGCCTAAAGGACTGAAATCTCTGAGATGGTAAGGCAGTAAAGACTGGCAGCTGCATTGTGTTGATGGGATGTTTTCAATCTTATGCCTTCGTCAGGCTTTAAAATTGCTTTGCTCTACTCCAGTTGCAATTTAGCTAATGTGAGTTGGTTCTTGGACTGTGTCAACAATTTCTTAGAACTTTAAGAATCTGCATGCTGCTGTCCAGTACAGTGTTAAAAAGATTCTGCTGTGCATGTGGGTGAAAATTTCTAATGTAGAAAGATTTGATTTAAATTTCAAAACACATAGGAAAGTGTCTTTCAAACACAAAGAGTATTTGTTGGTGCAGGAGATAAAATTCAGTCTGTATTGTTAGAGCTTTTTTAACTTGTAGACTGGAGCTATAGGACAGATTCTTATTGGATATAAAGGTAACTGCACACCCAGCTAAGTGACATTACAGTGTATTCTGTGAAATGTTTTGTTTTGATTGAAAGTACATTTGTTCAGATTCAGTTTTGGAAGTTTGTGCCACAGTTGATATTTGGAAAATAGCTTTCTAGAACTAGGGTATGTACAGTCTATTGACACTGGGCTATGCGAAGTTCAGGTGGTCAGAGAGCAACTGGGAAAATGGCTAGTCTGCTGGGTGTCATGTTGGCTGAATAATGAGTTGAATCAATGCAGTAAAGTTTAATTTAGCAAACTTTGGAGAAAGCATGAGCAATTTCTGCATAATCAAATCTGTTTGTTTGAAAGAAGAGTTTGTTGGGATAAAAGCCATGTTTTTGTTTTTAAAGCTAGAATAGAACTTACTCTCTCTGGTGAACATTTCACATGTCACTTCTTTGAAGTCTCTGGAACAGTAAGTTTTGTCATTGCTGTAGTTATGGTCTGAAATGCATCCCTAAATCCACTGTTTTTGGAGGCATGGTCCACAGCTGTATTCCTGTGGGAAAGTGGTGGAACCTTGAAGAGTTGGGGCCTACTTGAAGGATGTAAGTCATTGGGTGCGTCCTCAGAGGGGTACTTGGACTCTGTGCCTTTGTCCTGCCTTTCCCTGGGTCTCATGAAGGCATGAGGCATTGCTTGAACCCCCACTGTAATGCTCTGCCTTGCCACAGGCCCAAAGACTAAGCCACTGTCAGTTACTTTTTCATTGGTGTGACTCAGTACTTGACAGCCACAAGTTTAGGGTTGGAAGGTTACTTTAGCTCAGTTTCAGAAGGTCACAGTCTACTCAGGGATGGCCAGCAGCAATGAAAGTACATGACAGAGGCAGAGGCAGAGGTAGCTCCTTATGACATCACACACAAGAAGCCAAGTCAAGGCAAGTTAAGTCTAGCCTTTCAAGGAAGGCAGGAAGCAGCATACATACATACATACATACATACATATATATATATCTCCTTCCAGGTTTCATCCCAGTGATCAGCCCCTTCTGGATCCAGGTGTGAAAGTTGTGATAAGTCTCCACTGCATGCCTGAAATCCAGTTTACATGCCTGTAAACTACACCTCCAGACTAGGCCCCAGTCTTGCAACAGCACGTGGTTGCATAGACAATCCATAACAACCACATACATGAGACTTTGAGGACATTTCGGATCCAAACCACAGTAGCCACCATGGACTGAGACGTCTGAGACCGCAGGCCGGAACAGCCTTTCCTCCTTCACATTTGGTTGTCTCCCGTATTTGTCATAGTAATGGATGGGTGAAAAGCACAATCCCTCTGTCTGGGTTCTTCTCTGTCCCAGGCTGTGCTTGGAGGAAAACAGTTATTCTTTTCCTGTCCTATCCTATCCTTTTCTCGTCTCGTCCTTCCCCTCCCCTCCCCTCCCCTACCCTTTGAGGCAGGGTCTCACTCTGTAGCCCAGGCTGGTCCTGAACTCATTGTGGAGCCCAGGCTGGCCTTGAACTCATGGCAATCCTCCTGCCTCAGCCTCGTGAGTGCTGAAATTACAGGCGTGCATCACCACGCCTGCCTTATTAGACATTTATTCTTTCTTCTCATTAAGGAAAAATCACAGAGGGGAAGTAGATAGGAGGTAGGGTGTTACGATACTTTCCAGGAGAGTAAGTGTCCACAGTTTTTAATGTTTGCTCTTGGTTGGTGAAGTAGATGAAGCCTGGAATCGGAAGAGCCTGTATTCTTTGGTGTGATGTGCTCACAAATGGTGGTTTGCTTCCGGTTCCCTTGAGCTAGGCCGAAGCAGGGATCACACTCAGGTTTTTTCCTCACTCTGGTCCACTGGGAGGCCCAGACACAGGCCACAGCTCACTTTGTTTTCAAGCTTGTATTAGGAAGTTAAGTGCTTATTTTAGTCAAGCACTGCCTCCTCACACTGCCCCAGAACCATGTGTATGTGGAAGCCCTGGACAGATGAAGCGCAGTTGAGTAACTTAAGCTGCCTGGAGAGCATAGCCATCGGAGCCTCCTGTAGAGTCTGGGATCACACCGTTTCCGTGTGGAGCCACTGAGTGTTACTTTTCGTCAGTTCTGCATCAGAGGGTTTGAAAGTTTACTCATGAGCAAGATTGCTAGAGTACCTACTTTATAGAAATGCCACTGAAAAGTTACTAGTCTTTATTAAATGAAGCAAAGTCCTTGTACAGTCGCCTTTGATGGTTTTTGCCTTTTCTCTTGGATGAACACTAAGAAGTAGAATTTATGCCCTTGAGCAGAGCAGGGAGTTTTCTCTGTGAGCCAGGAAATCTGATGCACTCAATCCATTTACAGATTTATGGGAAAAGTAAAGCTTTTTAAATGGCCCTAGCAAGTGACATTGCATTTTGGTGTTATTAGAGGTACCAAATCAGAGAGCGAATGTGGTGTAAAGCCAACAAGAACGGCTGGTTACATGGAATTTTTAGGTTCGTCTCTTTTTTTGAGAACAATACTGATATGTACTTGTAAAAAGTTTAAACAGTACAGAAATGTCTAACATACCATGTGAATATCTCATCTTATGGCTTACAGCCTGATGCATATTCTAATTTTCTACATATGTATCATATCTGTCTTATTTTTTCAAAAATGGGATCATACTAAATATTCAGTTTTGTACTTTATTTGATAATGTCTGTGGCAACTGTGTGTATGTATGTGTATTCTATTTAATCACCATATAATATTCCGTTGCATTAGTATAATTTGTTAACTTCCTGTTGGTAAACATTCTAACCCCAACCAACCCAAGGTTCCTGCTAATACGGAAAAAGAAATGTCAGGATATCTTTTACATCTCTCCACACTGTGTGGAAGCTGGTTTTTGTAGCTCCTGTCTCCCTCAGTGAACTCAAAACGGACCTTTTACCTCCTCATTTAGACGTATACATTTTGTTTTGTCTTTTCTGCTGCTTTGTTGTACAAATGGAAGTATTTTTTGAGCTAATTTATCATTAGTATATAGAAATGCAAGTGATTTTTTAAAGATTGACATTGTACCCCTCAATTTCACCAGATTCATGTGTCCTAAGAGCTTCTCATTAAAATGCTTCTCACCCGCAGTTTTGTGTCTTCCTTTCCAGTTTAGATCAGTTTTCTTTTTCTTGCCTAATTTCTCGTGATAAGTGAGGTGACGAGAGTGGACATCCTGCGTTGTTCCTGATTTCAGAGAATGCAGCACCTGGCTTTTCAATGTTGAGACATTAGCTGAGAACGTAGCCTGTGTGATCTTAATTATGTTGAGGTATATTCCTTCTACGCCTCATTTCATTAAAGTTCTTTAGTCATAAAAATACATTTTGCAGGTGATGTGTTGATATAGTTGTAAGATTTGGCCTTCATTTTGTTAATGTATTACATATTTGCATATGTTGAGTCATTCTGTGTCCCAGAGATTAATTGTAGTTGATAGTGCTTTATTTTCTCTTTCATGTTTTGTTGTGATTTACTAGTATTTTTGAGAATTTCTTTCATTGGTGGCTATTGGGTTTCTCTTTGAGGATTTTGGTCTGTACTTTTCATTTATCCTACTGCTGGGCTTGGCTCTAGTGTGAGGCAGTGCCGGCCTCGCACCGTGTGTTCAGACGTGTTCCCCATGTGCGTTTTTCTCTATAACATCTTGAGAAGGACTGGCATTACTTATTCTTCAAGTGTTTGGCAGAATCGCCAGAGAGACTGCCAGATGCTGGGCTCTTCATTGCTGAGAGGGCTTTGATTCCACACTCTTCTCTCTCCTTGGTCAATGGTATTCTGAGGTTTTCTGTGCCTTTGTGGTTTAATGTTGTTAAGTTGTAAATTTCTAGGAATTACTTTATTTTCGAGATTTATCCATTTTCATGGCAAGTGATTGGTCATTTATAGTCTCTTCCACTATTTTGCATTTCTGTGATGTCAGTTGTGATACCATTTTACTCATAATCTCATTTCTTAAGTTTGAGTCTTCCATTTTTCAAGTCTCACTAAAGATCTGCTAATAGTTTTGGTGCTAGGACTTGAACCCAGGGCTTTCTGTTTCTTAAACATATGCTCTACCACTGAGCCACACCTGCAAGCCCTAAAAATTGTCAATTTTTCTTTCATAAAAAAAGTTCAAAGTCAGGAGACGGAAGAAAAATACCAAAGATTAGATAAGAAATAAGCAGAAACCAACACCATTACAGAAAAGGCCAGTAAAACTGCAGGGTTGTCAGTGTGATACTTTGATGTCTTCTTATTTATCTTTTGTGTAAACTGCATGTTTCTTCCGTTGTAATCACCACAGGTTTATACATATTACGGTTATAATAGTGTATTTTAACCTGATTACCATTTAGTTTCAATCACATACAAAAAATCCACACTTTCCCTTCGTTTGGTATTAGAGTTGGTCATTTATGGTAAGTATCATTAGTAAGTGTAGTTATTTTTAATTTTATCTTTTAACTGTTACTGTGAAGTGACCTGTGTACCGTAATTACAGTGTTATTCTGAATTGGAGCACGTACTTTACGATGCCTCTTGGGTCTTCGTGTATTTCGTGCTGTGAGCACCGTTTATTTCAGTGTGAAGAACTTCCTGAACATCTCTTATAAAGCAGGTCTAGTCTGAGGACCGCCCTCCACTGCCGTCTGTGCTCTTCGTCTCTCCTTTCTGGAGAGCAGCTGTGCCCTGCGTGGCACTCTTCGTTGGCACTCTTTCCCTCTCAGCGCTGTGGGTAGAGCTCGCCACTGTCCTGTCCCCAGCATTTCTGCTGAGAAGTCTGCTGGTCTTTTACGGGTTTCCTGCGAGTTTCTCGTGGGTGACAAGCTGCTCTTCCCTCGTGGCTTTAGTGAGTCTTCGTCGCTGACTTTTTACCGCTTCATGATAGTGTTTCTCAGTGAAGACCTTATATTAAGCAGTTGCAGGTCTCTGGGCTTTATGAGTCTGGCTGGTTATTTCCCGTCCACATTTGGAAACTTCATTTCTTTCCTATTAGTAAACCTTGCTGCTTCTGGAAGTCTCACAGCTCACACACTTGGCGATGTCGCCTGAGCCCCGAAGGCTGTTCACCCTGCGTTCCTGTTTGTTCCTCAGACTGGAGAATTACTTGGCTTTGGCCCCCTGGTTCTTCCCCTTGATCCCAGCCACTGCTGAGGCCGTGCCCTGCTGTGTCTTCTGGCTGCTCGCGGTCTCTGTCCCTTTGTTGCGCTGCTTCTGTCTGTCTGTGGCTTTCCCATGTTTTAGTCGTCTGTGTTCTCTTTGTGTCACTGAGCTGCTTTTAAAAGGAAACTATTTATTTTGAATTTCCTTTCGGTTCGTAGACCCCTGTTTCGTGGGGGTCATCTGTTGGAGTTTTTCTTCCCTCCTTCCATGGCGTGTGTGTTCTTGATTCCTTGGTGCCTTGGAGCCTTGCAGCACTGCCTGTGTGTTCGAAGTAGTCGCATACTCCCGCCTTTCCAGGCTTCCTCTGGAGGAGAAAGACTTTCACTACTGAATTTGACTTCCGGGGTGGAGTCTCTCAGCCTTTTTCCATGGTGCCTCTTGACCCTGCCTTTGGAGAGATCTTAACGTTGTATGGTTGTATGCCTTTTCTTGACCCTGCAAGGCCTGGCTGGGAGCTGAGCGCCTCTTGTCGGTCTTTGTTTGGGTGGGGTCCTGAAGGGGTGCAGTGTGCTGTGGTGCTCTTCCTGCCCATCTAGCAGTGCCCTCTGCTGCTGGGCGCTTGGTGGTATCTGCAGGAGCTCAGGGGAGGGAGGGTGGGATGTGCATTGGGCCAGGCTGCTCGGGGAGGGCAGCTTCCCTTCGTGGAGCTTGGCGGCCCCTTGGCAGGGCCTGGGGCGGGCTGTGGAGAGCAGCGTGCCTGTTGCTGCGCACACCCGTGTCCTGTAGCTCCCTCAGGCTGTTTGCACCTGTGGAGCTGTCATTATTCTAAATGGCTCCAGACAGAAGGGGCTCCAGGGCAGGTAGCATGCTGCAGGGAGAGAAGAGGGAAGCAGCGCTCTCTCTCTTGCCTGGAGAGGCCGTGGCCCTGGGGACCGCCCGCCCGCCCAGCGCCGACCTCAGTTGTCTTGGGGCCTTGATGCGGGGCCAGTGCAGCCGCTTGCCTTTGCGTCTCGGGGAGTCCACCTTTAGATTTGTCTCTTCGTTGGAGGTTGACACACTGCAGGTGGACGTCGGGCTCTTCATGAAGGTCTTCTTTTTTAGTCTAAGAGGCAGTGCCATCATTGGCACTTCTGTGGCAGGGTAAGGGCTGGAGCCATGTTGGGGGTGTTTCAGAGCTGCCATGGGTAATAGTTTTCTTTCTGCCACTGTAGCTTAGTTTGCATTTTTCAGAATTTTCATAAATTGAGTATTGTGTATTATTTTTTGTATGGCATCTTCTATTGAGCATACTTAGAATTTATCGGCGTTACAATGTGTTAGTTTGTCTCTTACTTTGTACTGTTCTGCTGGATGAATAGACTAAAATTTGTCCATTCACTCATGGAAATTTGGGTTGCTTTGTATTTAGGTCTATTAAGAATTAAGACTGTTGTGAGCATCTTCATACAGGTTTTTGTGGGAAAGTACATTTTCATGAATGTTAGATAAATGCCTTGAAATGAAATAGCCTGCCTATTTAATTGGGATATTTTTGCTCTATGACATTTACAAAATCTTTTCAGAGTGTATCTGTCATTTGATTCCAGTTAGCAATATTTGAGAGTTGCCATTGTTCCACATTCTTGATGGCACGAGGTATGATCTTTTTACTTTTATATACTCTGTTGGATTTGTGGTTGTAGACATGATAGCTTGTCTTTGCTGTTTGTAAATGCTCTCTGTTGTTGGGCTTATCTGCCACCTGTATTTCTTTGGTGAAGAAGGTGTAAGGTTTGCCTGATGTTAGTGTGGCTTTTTTTCTTATTACAAGAGTTCTTTATATATTTAGAGACAAGAATTTTGCTGGTTGTATATTCTGAATATTTTCTTGTAGCTATGGCTTGTGTTTTGGTTTTTCCAATAATAAATTCTGAAGAGGCAGGAATTTAATTTTGATGAAGTCCAAATATTTTTTCTTTTAAAATATTAAGAACCTTTTTTTTTGTTTGTTTGTTTTTGGTCAAAACTGAGCTCACCAGATGTGGCCCAGCTTTGTTTTGGAAACATTGTGTTTTGTTCCTTAAATTTTAAATTCTGATATTCTTCCACTTTTAATATGTAGTGTGAAGTTCATTTACTTAATGCCATCCAGTCTTCCAACACCATTTGTTGAAAACATTGTCCTTTTATCATGGAATTACTTTGACATTTTTGGCCAAAAATTAATTGTACACTTGTGGGTCTATTTCTGGACTCTCCTGTCCATATTACTCCATATATTTTATGTTAATACTGCATTGCCTTGGATTATTCTTGTAGTATAATACTTACTGAATGAGGTAGGATAAAGTCCTTGAGTTTGTTCTTTATTTTTCAAGTTACCTATTCTAGGTTTTTTGTAATTTTTATAAATGAATAAACCTGTTTCTCTTCCCTGATGCTTGTTGCAGGTAGTTATTTGGGTTTTGGGCTCTGTTCATAAGTTGGAGGAGAATTGTTACATGGCTAACTAAGTCTTCTGGTCTGTTGACTTAGTGTACATCTGTTCCTTTGTCGTTTCTTTAATATATATTAGCAGTTCTCTGGAGTTTTCATTGCACAGGTCTTGTGCAGCTTTTGTCAAATTTAAGTATTGAACATTTTTTGATAGTGGTTTTCTTTTATTTCAGTTTCTCATTTGTTGGTACCATCTAAGTACAGTTTATTTATTTATTTTTTTTTTGTGCTGACTTTCTATCCTGCAGCCTTGCTCAATGCACTTTTTGCTTCTAGTTATTTTACAAAAATATTCCTAGAATTTTCTTCATAAATGATCATGGAACTTGTAAGTTAAGTTGGCATTGTTTTTCCAAGCTGTAGGCCTTTTGTGTGTTTTCCCTTGTTTGACTGTTCAGTGCCACCCTGTGCAGGAGTGTTGAGAAGAGATACCTTTCTGTTCTTCTGGGTCCCTAAGAGCAAGCCTCATCTCTGCTCAGGGATTAAGCTCTTGGAGAGCAGTAGTAGCTGGGAACCTTCCTTTCATTCCTGATCTTCAGTGAGAGAAATCTCACAAGAAATGAATTTATGGGGTTTTTGTGGATTTTTTAATCAATTGAAATGATAATAGATTATTTTTTATAGTTTAAAATATAATGACTTTATAGATTTTTGAATGTCAAGTGAAACTTGGCACCTGAAGTCAAAGTCTATCTGCTTATCCCCAATGGATGCAATTTAGTGCTTCCTGTAGAGTTAATGACTCATGTATATTAGAAAGTGTGGTCATTTCACCCATCTTTATTCATGTTAATTGCATGTATGTTCTGTTCACATATAACACAGTGGAAAAACTTCACAAGTCCCACCCAACTTAAATATTCTCAGGTCATCTGCAAATGTACTGTACGCTACTCATGTATTATAGAATAATCTTACAGCAGCATATGTATACATTTAATGACTTCCAGTTGTAAATCAAGCTCTTGTGACCCTACACGGTGCCTGTGTTACCATTGCTTATCATCTATATTTTCCTGATTTTGGTTTCATCGCCATGCCTTTGTAGTTCCCTGAAGAGGCCATGAATGCACCTAGTTTATTTCTATGTTAGGGCTTTTCTGTCATGACTTCTTCTCGTCCTTCAGCTTGTTTGGAGGACTTCCTTCTCTGCTTCATCTAAAGTGGCCTGTGAGGACAAGGGAAATGTCTTGGCCTCTCCTTCCACCCGGCACAAGGTACCCGGAGGTGTTAAGTGGCTCCTCACTACAGATCTACTGTATAGTCACAGTACAGTGCAATTTATTCTTAATGTAATGCTGCATTTAGTGTGCAAAAGTTGAGCCGTGTTGCTGCAGATGAGATTTCCTCAAGGCTGAAGGGTATTCCGTTATGAGTCCGTGCCCCATCTTCAGAACCCTTTCTTTGGTTGATGAGCTCTTGTTGATTTCTGTATTTTGGTTGTTAGAAATAATGCTGCAGTGAACACTGATCTCTGTGAGATTGTTTGAGTCCTTTGGTACCCGAAAGTGAGTTTGCTGAATCATTAATCAGTATGTAGTTGGTAAAAGTCTGTCGTTTTCTGTAATTTTGATTTGCGTTTTCCGTACAAGTAGAATGTTGAGTATTTTTTCATATGGTTGTTGGTCGTTTGTATATCTTTTGGGAAATCATCTGCTCGAGTCTTCTGCTCAGTTTTCATCGGGGTGTTTGGTCTCTGGTTGCTGGGATGGAGGAATTCCTTTGGTATTCCCTCAGATGAGACACGTAACTTGCCGGTGTCTTCTTTCAGCAGGGAGGTCGCCTTTGCTCTCACTTCCCTTGATGCACAGAAGCTCTGTCAGGGGAGGAAGAGTGGGGAGACTGGCGCTGGGGCTTGATGCCAGGGCCTTTACACCGAGCTGCACTCCCAGACTTGTCCGTCCGTCCGTCCTTCCTTCCCTCCCAACGTTTTGATTGTTCTTTCGCGGCCTCCCAGAGTGCTAGGATTGTAGGCATGGATCGTCATGCTTCGCTAGATTTTATTTTTAAAAGTAAAAATTGTCTCATTTAATGGCCTGTGGTTTTTAGTGTCATATTCAAGACGTTTTCGCAAAATATGGTTTTGTTTCCTCATAGTTTTGTCATTTTAGGTTTTACATTTAAATGTTTATTCAGTTTTTAGTATATTAGTATGATGTGAATAAGGAAGCATCTTCATTTTTCTACATGCGTATCTGGTTTTTCCATTGGCGTTCGTTTAGATTCCTTTCTCTGTTGTGTAGGCATGGCAACTTGTCAGAAGATTACACGGAGCTCTTTGCCCTGTTAGCCTCTGTTTCTGCTCAAATCTAGTGCCACACTGTTTTGGTAAGTTATTCTGCAGTACATTTTGAAATCACATTACAAAATGAGAGCGTGAGATGTGAAATTTTATGTTACTTCTTCAGGATTTTATTGGCTTTTCAGATTGCATTGGGATTTCTTTTTTTTTTTTTTTTTTCTATTTCTGCAAAAAAAAAAGTGCCATCAGGATTTTTTGAAACTGCATTGAATATTTATAAGTCTTTTAGTAGTACTAAGTAAGTCAGAAATTAGAGGGTTCGATCCCCCTTGCTTCTTTGGTTTCTATTAGCAGTGCTCTGTAGTTTTTTCTTGTGATCAAGCACCCCAAATCACTGTTTTCTTTTATTGCGTTACAGTTACAGGAGCTTCTGTTTTACAGTGTTTGGTATATAAATCTTTCACTTCCTTCGTTCATTTTATTTTGAAGTATTTCACTCTTTTTGGTGTTATTGTAAATTATGGGGGGTGGATTTTTAGGGTGGGTACTGAGGATTGACCTCAGGGCCTTTGCGTGGAGGCATATTCCCATCCCTTTTGTTTTGTTTTGAGACAAGGTCTTGGTGAATCCCTAAACTCAGCCTGGGCTTACATTTGCAGTTGACTTTCCTTTTGACTCCCAGAGTACTAGGGTTACAGGCCTTTGCCACCAGGCCTGGTTTGTAATTGTTTCTTAATTACTGTTTCAGATTGATTGTTGTTAGGGATTGTGTATGCTGTGAATTTTTCATAACTTTTTGTATGTACTTGAAAGTGTTCTTGCTTACTGGTTCCAGCATTCCAAATCCGACATGTATCTCTAAAACACGCCTTCAGGAGTGTGCTGTTCCTGACTGGTGTCACCAGCCTCTCTCCTAACAGGCTAGGAGGTGAAGGAGGCCTCTGGTCAGCGGCCGCTGCGTATTCCTACCCACTGCGGGAACTTGGCAGTTCCATATCATGATCTGGGTGCATATAATTTAATTATTTTTAAATACATGTTTTGGTCCATAGCTGAGGTTTGTTTCATTCATCTAACCTTTATTTTTTCCTCTCTCTCTTTAACTTGGAAGAAAGTTGCAAAAACAAACAGGGTTGAATTTATGTGTGTTATTGTAACTGTACCCCCCACCTTCCACAGACAGATTCTTGCCAGACAGAGGTCTTCATTGTCAAGTCCTCTCGTATAGGATTCCTTAAACCATGGCCTTGGCCTTGGCCCTGGCAAGACCAGGCTTTGGCCTTGAAAGGATCTGGTGTCTGGACAGGTAAACTACCAGCAGGAGGTGAGCCCAGAGCAGAGCTCCACCTTTTGTGAGTTGGGAACCTGTTGATTCTAAGGCTGATGCGAATTGAGAGAAGGTGGAGCTTTGCTCTGCTGCCCCTGTCCCTGCCTCCAGCTGCTTGTCTTGCAAAACGGCCCTCAACAACCTACTGCAGAAGGGAGTAGTATACCTCCTAACCCCGTTCTTAGGAGCAGGGGCTTACCCTAAACTTTACCTGGTATCAAAAAAGTTACGCACCACTGGTCTAGTTTCTGGTGAACTCTGTCAGAATGAGTCCAGAGACCCATTTAATTTCTGAGCTGGGATTCCATAAGGCTTCAGAGCTTGGCCCGTCTTTGGAAAGGATATTTGAAGCGGTCCCTTCACCTGTGACAGGTGTCTTTGTGGCTGCAGAGGGCAGACTCTGCCCCCAGTGCCCTCCTTCCCTGTGTCCCAGATAGATGATGCTATTGCAGACCCCTTGCACTAGACTCTCACCTAGATGGGTGCCCAGCAGCCTCCTGCTGTTCGTAGGCAGCTCTGGCGTTCTGGTCATAAAAACAGAGCACTCCAACCCCATACAGTCCCCCGAAAGTGGGGGGAGGTTAGCAAAGGGCCTGGGTTGGAGGAGGTAAGGAGTCTGGACTTGTAGAACACGTGGTGGGCCACGGGGTGTGTTGCATGGTCCTGGCTGCCCCTGAGGCTGGCATTCAGGAGCTGCCTGATGGAAGGCCATCTCTAGGGCAGGTGATATGTTCCTGTTCAATGAGACTGTAATTACAGGGCAATACTTTCCTCACAAGTATAAGTATGAAATATGGCTACTTATTGTGGAATGGTGTGATTTCAGATGATCCATCTCTTCTTATTAATCTCATAAAGGTTTGTAGTACGAAAAAATGAGACTTATTTGTGCCCACAAATCAAATTGCTATAAAAGGTTGTTCCAACACAGACAAAATCATAATAAAATAATTTACTAAAAATGGGAGCTAAGAATATGTGTAATGGAACATGATTAGATTTAATTTTCTTACTATTTTCACCATTAAAGTTCCATTATCTTCTCCCAGACCTCATTAAGACATCCTGCCACGTGGAACTTAGAGGTGTGTCTGGTGCTTATCTAGAAGCCTGGGAGAGCCGTGAACAAAACAAAAATAGCTCACATTACTCAGTCTTTTCATTTCTGCTATTTGATATCTGTGTCTCACATCTAGAATTCCTTATATTTCCTTTCTCACCTCATCTCCTGAAAGCCATAAATATCATTATCTAAGAACTTTCATGTAGGAAAGAAGTTTGACTCGAGAGCTGAAAATGAAGCTACATCTAATTGCCAAATGCCTTGGAAGTGCAGAGCCACTGGCAAAGCGTGAGGGCTCTTCTGGTAGCTGTTTTGCCCCTGTGGCCACAGTGAGGTTATATTTGTAGGTAAGAACAAAAGAGGGAGTCCAGAGTAGGGCGATTCCTCTCCATTTTGCAGAGCTTGGTAGATTAGAACAGTTAAGAATTTCAGATACTTTAAACCCCCCCAGATAATATTGCCCTTGAGACATGGGAGGGCTGAAAGGTTTGGGATCTGAGGGTGAAAACCTTGTGTGACTGGGGGTGAGGGCCGTGGCTGCCAGCAGGGAAAGGCCTGTGCAGCTGACCACCAGGATACCCAGCTTTCTTCCTGCCCGCTCTGTACGCTGGACATAGTGCATATACCTGAGTTACTATGGTAGTGGGTTTCTAGTTTTTTATCTCCAGTGAATCCCAGTGAAATTAGTATTTTCGGCACTTAGGTTTGATGGAATTTAGTGTGGATTCCAAAGGTCATAGGTAGGGGTTCAGTGTCATTGGCCTCAGTTGGCCCTTAGAATGCCTCATTCCCTCAGCTACCGCTCCTTGCATCTCTGTAGGCTGTAGAGCCACAGTCTCTCTCCCTTGTCCCATGGGGCTTCTACTGGTTTCCTGAGAATTGGAGCTCTCTGGGCCTTGCTGTGAGTTTCTCTCTTCCCCAAATGTGTGTGTCTGACCTGCCACCCCGAGGGGGCCAGACCCTAAGGCCTGGCCTCTATGTACATGCTCTGGGGTAGAGTGGCACAGGCTCCTCTTCTTACAGATTTTTGAAAGAATAACAGTCAAATGTGTACAAAGGAGATTATTCATTTTTAAAGTTTTTTTTCAACATAGCTTATTTTCTGTAAGACTGAAATAGATTAGCTGAGCAGACTGCTTGAAATCATGATAATCAGTAGTGTTTGAATATTTGCAAAGATTTGCTATAGACACACGTGCATGTATCTTTGTGTTTTAAATGTATACATTTGTTAACATCTTTTTATGCTCTCGGCTATCCACTGTGAATAAAGCGATCCTGTTTTCTCTGTTGTAAAACTTCGTCGCTGACAAGAGAGCTGTCCATAAACATACCCATCTCTGGGCAGTATGTGTGAGGCAAGTCACCTGGGATTCTAAGGCTGTGGGTGGCCAGGGCCCAGGTCGCGGAGAGGACAGGCAGGTCTTGCTGGATTGAGGGCTGAAAGAATGGTGCAGGGAAGGTTGTGTTTGTTGTCAGGTGGAGCCAGGCCGTGAGTCTGTCCTCCCAGGGGCTGCCCAAAAGGTGGGCTCAGAGCCCACGCCAGGAAGCCCACGCTGGAAGGCCAGACCTGTGCTGCCTGCAGGACTCCTTGGAAGACCTGGTGCCGGTGGTCCGTGTTTTGCCTGTGTGCCAGATTGTGAACGGGAGGGAAGTCTCAGGATTAGTGGGGGCTGAAAAAGGTACCCTCTATTCTGAGGACTTTTTTCTCATAGTATTACAGCATTCTGTTACCTTAGGTGGGCCAGTGTGGATTCTGGGGGCATGGGGAAGGGTAGTGTCACATGTGCTGGAATTTAGTTGTGTGGTCTTTGCTGCCATCCACAAGTGAGTAGCTGACGGTACAGAATATTTTATTTGAATGTAGTTGTAAGCTTTGAAATTACTGTGATTTGATATTGTATACCTATACTCAGGATTTTTCTGTGGATACTTTGGAAAGATGCAGCTTTGGGTTAAACATACGGGGCTGGGAGAGCAGAAGAGGCCAGAAGTCAGTGGAGATCCCAGCTGCGCTCCAATCCTGGAAGGCTTCTGTGCGTGTCAGCCTTAGGGGGTCTGCCTGCTGTTGGCTCTGGGTTAGAGGCAGCTGTGGGCTTCTTGGAGCTGCTCAGGGGAGAGGCCCTCCTTTGCCTCAGCTCCTGGCCGTCGGAAGGTACCTGTGCCTCTTCCCTTAGTGGACACCAGCTCATGTCACTGCTCTTAGCATCTGTCTCTTGTGGAGTCCCCAGCCCTGGGGTGGCAGTGCCTCCCTTGGGTTGGGCTGCAGAGTGTGACAGAGTAAAATGGCTCACCATGAAAATGATAATTTTGATATGTAGATTACCTCTTGTATTTCTAAAAGCGCTGTTTTACATTTGTCTTGTTCCTTGTGCCCTGAGAGATGAGATTGTAAGATCACATAGTAAGACTGCTGCTGCTGAAATGTAGTCCTCCAGGCGTGGCTTCGGTGTGCCCTGAGTTAGGGGCATCTCCTGAAGACCAGCATCTCCTCTGTTGGCCCTCGCAACACAAGGTTATGACGGCCGGCGCCAGGCTGTTCACTGTCACCTGCACCAGTAGGAGGACTCTGGGCTAGCTGGTCATCAACAGCTCATCAAAGCTCACGTGCAGTGGAATCTGTAATGCCATGAATCTGTGTCCTCGCACGGCAGTAAGAGAGTAGTCCTGACATGGGCGCAGCGTGGACTGGGAGAATCAGAGACCATGCCTGCTTTCCTGCTCCTCACCCTTGGGCGGTGGTTCAGGTCATGTTGGGAAGGCACAAGGCAGTGTTGGCTTGCCGGGACCAGGCCCACGGGCCTGTGGTTCCTCTTGGTGACACTGGGGTCAGCAGTTGATGATACCTGGTGGCTGCACACATTAGGTCTGGTGGCTTTCAGTTAGCAAGAAAGGCCACTTCCAGATTGAGTTGAGTAGGTACCTTGTGACCAGAGCCTAGCAGACTTGGGCTGTATGCCGAGCTTTGCCTTTGCTGTGGGGAAAGCTGTCTGTTCCTCCTCCTTCCACCCACTCTTTCTCTCTGCCTGGCCCTGCTTGCTTCCATTCCTCCTTCCTGCCTTTTTAAAAAAATCTCCCGTTTTGATATCTGGCTTTCTCTTTGACCTACATAAGAAAAGTATTACCATGCTGCCTTGACATCCAAACTCCTAAAGCTGGAACTCAGGTTTTGAGATATAGCAGTTAAAAAGATGAAAATACCGAAGCCTCCCCCACCCCATGACTGCCATGCCTGAACGCAGAGGCACTGTCACAGATGATGAGGCTTCTGTGTCGATGCAAGAACAGTGGATGTGACCAAGTGGACACTCGTCAGATGGGTCTTGTATGCTTGCAGCGTGGTGACGACTTCTGAAGAGTATGGTTGGGTTTCCGCTGGCGTCTCAGAGCCCTTAGGAGGCTGCAAGGCTGGCCTGACCTACGTAGTTAGTGTGAGCTCTCATGGCGTCAGGACAGGAGAGTGAATGGAGTGGCCACTCCTCCTTGGCCAAGTGGTCAGTCCCCCGGCTTCTGGAACGAATCTCCTCTTCCTTCTGTTCCCCCTCCACCCCATCTCTTGCTTCTCCACTCCTGCCCCACCTTTTCCGCCTCTTTTGACAGGGACTGATTATGCGGCCCAGGCTTGCTTGGTCTCATGAACCTCAGGTATGCACCACCACACCTGCTGTCTGTCCTTCTGTTTGCTCAGCGTGTTCCCTCCGTGATCCTGTGCTGGGCTGTGACCCTTTCTTTTAGGCCTTTTCCTGGCATAGCGTTCCGTGAACCTTGCTGTGCCTGTCTGGCATATGCTTTGAACATATTTCTGACCCACATTAACACTACTCAGTTTATACTTAAACCTAGGGCATTTTCTCACTCCAGTTTTTATTTTTTAAAATGACAGTACTTAGAAGGTTATCTGGGAGGTGAAGAATTCCTGAAATTATTTTATTCTACCACACTCAACTCACTCTGCAAGGTGATGTCGTTAACTGTGCTGTGTAGCCCGAATGGGCTTACTGAATGTTCCGAAGAGTAGCCGGTCAGCTCTGGTGCTGCTGCCTAAGTAGCGCCTGTGCCAACGGAAGCCGATAGCTCCGACTGTGGACCCTACACGCGTGAGTGTGACTGCACAGGAAGCTCCCAGTGTGGCAAATCCCGGGTGAGTGCCAGCCAGCTCTGGCGTCCATCTCCCCATCCTCCTGCGGCTGCTTGTGTTTGAACGGGCCGTACACATGCTGCCTGCTCCCCGTGTCCGGTTGTCTGCTCAGAATCATTTACTGGAGGAGTGTGCTTATTGGTCACAACTTCAGCTCTGGCCGGCAGATGGCTCCCACCTCGTCGTGGACAAGCCCCTCCTCCAGAAACGGCTGCAGATCCTTTAGACCTGGGAGGAGTCTTTTCCGGGCACAAAGGTCAGCAGGCTGGTACTGTCACTTTCTTTGGGTTACCTGTTCCTGTTGAGGGCAAGTCAGCCAGATCTGCAGCTTTGTGCTGGGGTGTCTGGGTGGGAAGATGTTTTTTTTTTTAAAGTCACTTTGAGGGTTCATCAGTGATTCTATGCACCCTGGTGTAATTTTTAGGTAGCGAAAGAAGGAAGGCGCCCATTATGAGTGTAAGATGAGGTCGTGATCCTGTTCCTTACGTTCCCCTCCCTGAGCTCCAGTTTCTTTGTCTTTCGATTCCAGAAAGGCTTCTACCATCTTTCCAGGTCTGGAACTTGGTGGTGCTTGCGTGGCTGTGGGGCTTTCAGTGGAGAGAGGCGGGCCACAGTTCGGGACACATGTCCTTCGGCCCAGTTCCCTCACTGCTATCCTGCACTCCTGTGCCTTCACCAAAAGCTTAGATCTGGCCATTTCCCGCTGAGGTCTCCTGAGGGGATCAGCAGGACTCTGAGACAAGAACTGTGCACACTGACTCCTGGCGTACTCCCGTAAGACCAAGAGCAGCTGCTTCTGCACATTGTCTGGGCGGTATTTATGAGTGGACCTTTCTCTGCGTTTTCACACCACGGGTTACAGTTTAGATCTGAAATGTCCCCGGAGTCTCCTGTGTATGAAATGTGGCTGGATCGTGGGGCTGCCATGCTCGTCAGTGGGTCATTCGTGGGTGAGGCCATAGGCAGTTAGGAGCTGGGTCACTGTGGGTGTGACCTGGAAGAGTGTGTTCTTGCCTTCTGCTCCTGGCTCCTCCTTTTTCTAGCTGCTTTGTGGTTACCATGGTATGAGCAGCTGTCCTCCATGCCTTTCTGCCCTACAGTTTCTGTCTTGGAGCAGCTTGCCATGTACTGAACCCACTCAAACTGTGAGCCAAAACCTCCCCTCTTCTAAATTGTGTGAGGCATTTTCCAGTGTCAGGAAAGTGACAAATAGGCTATGTGTAGCATGTCCTTTCTTTGGAACAGGTGGAACTTCTTTGTGAGCCAATTACCTTTTTTTTTTTTTTTTTTTTGGATAAAAAAAGAACCAGTTATCTTTTACAGAGAGTCTCATTGTAGTTTTGTCACGTATTTCACAATTCTAGGAATGTTTCAATTTTGAGAACATCGGTTTTCCATGCGGATACAAGTGCGTCATGATTGCATGACAACAATTCAGCTTGTGAGCAAATTTTAGGTAAAGTTAAAAAGTTGAGTCGATCATTTATTTAAGTTATCACTCAAAACTGCATACTGATTGTAATTGTGTTGAACAGGCATATTATCCTTTAGTAGCTCTCCGTTACAGCACGTATACCAGGTTTCAGGTGTGCAGTGAATACTTACCCTTGATGAGTCGGAGGCAGTTTCGTCACTGGTTAGTTGATCCCTGAAGAAGGCTCTCGTAGCTGTTCTCCTCCTTCCCCGGCTGGATTGTCTCAGCTGCCTGGAGCAGCACTGTCTCATTTCTGAATTTTCAAGGACTGCGCTGTCCTGGGAACTGGGGACATGGTTCGGAGTCCCGGTTCTGCTCTTCTGAGGCCTGGCCCAGGGGGGCCGTGGAGGGCCTTCTCCAGTGCCCCACTTGAGGAAGTGGCCTTTGGCCAAGGTTTTGAAGAGTGGCAGCAGTGTGGTACGCCTCTGATGTTGTCCGCTGCTGCTGTCCTCTCAGACAGTGGCGGGGGGAGGAGCAGTAGAGACAGCGCGTGCCTCTCCTCCCGTGGGCCTTCAGCTCGGCTGGTGTGGGTGGGGACAGGAGCTGGGTGGCAGGCTGGCCAGTCCTCCACCACGGCAGGAGACTGCGCAGGGGCTCCCGCCCCTCTGAGGACGCTGGTCTTAGTGGCTCCCCTTCAGCCCTGGTGTCGGGCCCCTCCTGCCTGAACAGTCTGGCTTGCCTGCAGGAGCCAGAAGGGTGCCAGCTTCCTGCTAGAACCCGGTGGCCAGGAAGAGGAGGGAGAGCCACCTACTAGAAGATGCCGTTGCCCACTGCCGTGGTGGTGACAGAATGCTGGAGTCCTGCAGATAAGTGCAGGTACCTGACTGGTAGATGACACCAACCAGCTCACCCCCTTCTGCCGTGCCAGCTGGAAGGCGTCGCTCTGACCTGGGCTTGCTTTGCTGGAGGGCTCTAAGTACTTGGGCCTCAGACTTAAAGAGAGCGCGAAGTTCCCTTGTTTTGTGCCGTTGCTCCAAAAGGTGGAGGGAGGCCTTCCGAGCACGAGTCTCCAGGATGTGAAGGCTTCACCTCGTATCTGTGGACTCAGCAGGCAGCACCTTCTGTGGGTGGCTGCGGATGGGAGCGAAGCCCGTATTGCGTTTCCTGAGTCTCCCTGCCCTGCCGCAGCTTGTGAGCCCCACAAACCTGGGCTGTGGTGGCGGGGGAGCTGCAGATTGAGTCCCACTGGCGCAGCAGGTGGGACATGCACAGACTGGCCCACTCCCAACCTCTGAATCCTGGTCTTTTTCCCCAGGGAGTTCATGCATGATTTATGCATCCATGTTGGCTTATGTTTTGTATCTTCCCTGTGCCTTGCACCCAGGAGTCACTAGGTGGGTCAGTCAGTCAAGACACCATTTTGCAAACTGTGACGTGAGGCTCTGGACTGAAACCATAGTGCCGCAGGTGCCCTTGCTTCTGCCGTCTCATGGCTCATGGGCCCAGCCTCTTCTTGGGGCTTTGAAATCCCCCAGGGCTATGGGCATAGGCTGCATGGGGAAGCCAGCTTTGATGATGAGCCTGCTGGGACCTCGAGTGCGCCCGTGGCCGTAGCCTGGTAAATGTAAGCTCCACTGCAGAGACATCATGGGGTCAGCAGTGGAGACAACCTTAGGATGACTGCTGGCAACTCTAGTGTTCCCCTTGGCTGCGGCCTTGTGGATATGAGCTCTGCCCACGGCGGTAAGGCGAGGCTGACGGTGGAGATGCCAGTAAGCGTCTGTCCCACATAGCAAGATGACCGCTTGGGCGGTGGTGATGCAGAGCAAAGACAGAAGGAGGAGAGGCCAGGAGACGTGGGCGGGGCAGTGTGGCTGATGGCACAGGGGAGAAGACAGGAAGGCAGCAGTCGCAGTGACCCCACATTGATGGCAGGCATGGGGCCATTTGCCGAAGGTGGGACAAGAAAGTGAGCGAAGATGAACTCAGGTCGCAAACCCAGGCTGTCTGAGCTGTGCCACAGCCATGTGAAAATCACCAGTAACATGCATGAGTGGCTTCTTCCTGCCAGTGGGTTTATTTTGCCTTGTTACTTAGAAGATTCTTTCAGCTTGGGGCTTGGGTCCTTAGGAGTCGAGTGACTGGGAGTCTTTCAAGGAATGTGAGCCGGCTCACCTCTACATCCTGAAGCTCACGCTGTACCTCCGTGCCAAATGGGATTTATTTTCAGGAAATGCCATCTAAGCATGTGTTGCTAGAATGTGTGTGTCTAGGATTATAGGTGTTTATGCAGTAGCAGGTATGTTCTGTTCTTCATTCTCGTGGCTTTCTTGATCCCATACTTAGTTGTAGGGTTTGTTTGATACTGGAGAGTAAACCCAGGGCCTTTGCACTGAGCTACATTCCCCAGTCCTTTTTTATTTTTATTTTTGAAGGTAGTGTTTTACAAAAGTGTCTAGGCTGGGCTCAAACTTATGGTCCTCCTGTCTCAGCCTCACTGACTACTGGGATTACAGGCATGCACCACCATGTCTAGCGGTTACATATTTGTGTGTGTGTGTGTGTGTGTGTGTGTGTGTGTGTACGTGTACACTAATTCTGACACACACCAAAGCTAAAAGAATGTGACCAAGGTTCATTGTTAGTTTTAGCTGGTAAAAGTATTTTCTCTACCAATTTTTAAAAATAAGTGTTATTACCTGTATTTGAAGTTTTAGCATGGTGCTATGGGTTGTGCATAAGATGATGAAAGAAGTGTTACTAGGTGAAGCTGTTTAATGTAGCCAGCATCCCACATAGTTTCTTTTGTGACAAGAACAGTTAAGATCTGCATATTTGGGGCTGGAGGAATAGCACAGTGGTTAGCAGACTTGCCTAGCAAATTCAAGGCCCAGAGTTCGGTTCTTCAGTACAACATAAGCTGGTTATGATGGTGCACACCTGTAATTCCAGCACTTAGTAGGCTGAGGCAGGAAGACCGCCATGAGTTTGAGGCCAGTCTGGACTACAGAGCAAGATCCTGTCTCAAAAAAAAGATTTTTTTTTTTTTTGCATACTTAGAGGGTGGGGCCCGGGAAAGGCACATGCCTAGTATGCGTGAGGCGTTGGGTCCAATCCCCAGCACTGAAACCAGCCAACCTTTTGAGGTATCTGACATCCCTGATGTAATGCAGCATTACGGACTGTGGCCTTCATGTTGCCTGTTAGACATCTAGACCTATTTTTCTGACGTATTTTCAGCTTTGTACCCTTTAACCTGTAATCTCTCCATTTTTTTCCTACCAGCTATGAAAACCATTGCTGTCTCTAGTTCTGTATAGTTAACCTTTTTTAAAAGATTTCACATGGAAATGATAATCATGTAATGTTTCTTTCCTGTGCCTGGCCAGCCTGTCTAATGACATCTACACTCCCCTGTGTAGTGGCAAAGTACAGATCTCCTTTGTTGCTGCTGGGACAATAAACCCAACAACCTATAACTTAAAGGAGGAAAGATTTATTTTAGCTCACAGTTTCAGGAGGTCTGAGTGGATGCCTGAGTGGCTGGCAATGCGGAAGGGTCTGGCAGAGAGCCCAGCTGGGGAAGATCTATTTGGAGCATTGCAGCAGACAGCGGAGCATGAGAGGAGGGGCAGAACTTGTGTGTGCTTTCCAGGTCAAGTCCCAGGGAGCCTCCCCTTTGAGGTCATGCCTCCGTGAACCACCCCCTCGGGGCTGTGTCCCTGGGATACCCCTCAGACCACCAGGCCCCCCTCTGAACAGCACAGGAAATCAATGGATTAGCTCCTATGATTCAGTTGTTTTCCAGCCCTGAGGCTCTTGGAGGACATTCCAAATCCAAACCCTGACACCTCCTTTTCTGAATGCTGGTTAATACTTCAGTGTCTCTGTGTCTCACAGTTTCCGTATCCATTTGCCCAAAGCCAGGCACTGGTGTTGTCTGTCTGTCTTGGCTGTCGTCAGTCACTCTGTGGCGAACCTGCACGCTTACCCAGAGACCACCTTCCCGATGGTAGAGTGCATCCCTGCCTGCCCCGTCACTGGCATTGTTCCCTCGTGCTCCCTCCTGTGCCCTTGGTCTTGCCTTCGTCGCCCAGGCAGTTGGTGTGGAGAAGCTGTCTCTTCAGGCCCCAGTGCTCTCCTGCCTTTCGTTTGCTGGAGCTGTACATTGTAGTGAAGTTTTTCATCTCTGTTGCCAAACATGAGAATTTCGCTGCTTCAGTTCTAATGATCTCTACTGGAAAATACTCTGTTTTATTAGAGCTCTTGAGTGCCCCGTTTATTAAGTGTCCCCATACTTTGGTGGCAGGCACACCAGGTGGGTTGGCAATGGTAGTGGATCTGTGGGGGATGGAGGAGTTGACTGTGTCTGCTACAGGAATACAGTGCAGTGGGGTTGCATTTCTGTGGTACCTGGGAAGTCTCCTCTGTAAGAGCAGCTTGCTCTTACGCGCCTCAGCCAGTGCCCACGTGAGCGTCTGGCAAGTGTGGCTGTTGGTCGTGACCCTACTGTGTGTGTCTCATTGAGGGCCGCATTCTTCCCTCTGCCAGCCCTGCAAGTACCTGCCTCACGGCCATGTTTCCAGGGCCGAGGTCTTGCAGGGTAGTGACAAAGAGTAAGGGTTCTCTGAAACAGTGCGGGGTCTAGTGGTGGTGGCGGCACACAGGGCCCACTGCAGCATCGGAGGAAGGAAGACAAGTGCTGTCGCAACAGCCCCGGGTCAGTGCTTGGCTCTTCCCATATTCGGCTCCAGGCTTCCGTCTGTTTCTCCTGGTAACCTGTGGGCCCCAGGGCGTGCTGTTCCACTGGTGTGCACTGCTTCCCTGGTGTTTGTGACTGCGAGGGGTGCTGCTTGGTGGTTCTCATCAGGGATCGCTGCAGGGGATCTGCCATCCCTCGTACAGGATCCCCATGTCCCTCCTTGCAGACTTGGTCAGTTTCCTTGTCCTGGAAACTAGCCTTTACTGTGAAGAAAAGAAGTGCAGTCCTGGCCTTGTTTTGTGAGGATGGAGAGAGAAGACAGAGTTTAGGGTCTGAGGACGAGCTGCGGTTCGTTGGGATCTTGGGTCACAGCCAGTTCCTCATCGTAGCCTAGCTGCTTTGCTGCCGCCTAAGCCTGTCCCTACTTACGGGTCCTGGTGTGTGTCGCCTGCTTCGTGTGTCCTTCCCTTCCTCTCCTTTGATGTGTTGGCGCCAGGAGTGTGGACTCCGTGCTTTTTTTTAACCATAAGGATTGAGGAAAAAATAATCAGACATCAGGTGTGCCTGGCTGTCTGCCCCTGTCCCTGCACGAGGGACCCAGCTGCTTGTGGCGAAGGGGGAGGGCTGTCCCTGAGGAGCAGCTGATGCTGGTGCTCTCTGGTTAGGGTTTGCCCTCCTTTCCCCTGCAGCCCATGGTCTTAGAAGCAAGCTCAGTGCCCTTGTCTGCCTTTGCAGGTCTTGCAGGGGTGCCCAGGAGGAGCCCAAGCCCTGTACTTCCCCTCCTGCTTCCCAGCCCGAAGTCTCCCGTTCTGATGCTCCTGAGTCAGCTGGTTGCGTTTCAATGCCCAGTTCACTCTGTCAGCTAATGTTGCTGTGAGAAGAAATCCCATTGAAGTTGCTAAGAGAGATGAAATATGTTAATTTGGTGAAAGTTAGTAGAAGTGTGCTTAATTCCTATTCACACCTTCTCAGCTCTGTATTTGATGCTTGTTTTCGGGCCTCAGAATCTAGTCCACAGCTCCACAGCCAGCACTGGCTCAAGTCCCCACCTGATTATTCCATCTTGAGGATGCCCTCACCTGTGTCATGTGGAAGCTTGTTGGCCTAGAAGAGGAAGAGCACACACCAAAGACAGATCTGTCACATGGTGTACACAGAGTCCTCGCAGCGTTCAGGATCTGTGAGGGGATTGAAAACAAAGGAAAAAATCTTGATGTTTTAAATAATATCCAGAATAGAAAATGAGCTGCTGCCCCACCCAGTTTGATTGGAGGCGTCTCAGTCTCTACTTTGTGCATTAGACATCACACTTACAAGTGTCAGTGAGGCTGTGTTGTGACCAGCTTAACATAGCACTGTGATTTTGTGTGAGTGGTAGAACCTCTATTCTGCCCTTGCTCTGGGTCTCCATCTGGGAGCCAGCACAGCACCTGGTTGGCTAGGATCACATGGTGGGTTCATATCAACAAGGTCACTTATGCTGGGAACCCAGGAAAAGCTGATATCCTGGTTTCAAAACAAGTGAAAAATGTGTCAGCGTAGCATGAGAAGGCATGTGCAGCCGTCAAGAAGTGTGGGTCACATGGATTTATCTTCAGGAGGACTAGCCTATGTTTGCTGACAGATGGGTCCTTGAATAAAAAGCCATGTGCTTCATTTTACCAAACAGGACTAAAAAGAAAAGATTTATTAGCTTTATTTTTCTTCCCTCTTCTTCACAAGGACAAGTTTTCTGTCATTAGTTGCTTTATCACGAATAATGTATAGTGTCATCTTGGTACTTATTAGTCACTCTGTCCTTCCGTCCGGGGTAACAGTAATTAGCTGGCACGGATGGAAGACCATTGCTTCCACGTTCGCCTCATGCTGGTGTCACCTGAATGTTTAAATATGAACACCCACACCAACATGCTCTTGAGCATGTGTTTCTGAATTTAGAAAATTTTAGGCATCAATCTGAGTGTGTTTCTCTGAAGCTAGAAATTTTTAGTGCTCAGTATTTGACAAATTTTCCCCTTGTCTTGTGTGAAGTAAAAACATGGATGCCAGAACTTACAAAATCAAGAGGCTGTTATCTGTAGGAGGCACAGTTCTGTGGAGAAGGCAGTTGATAAGCCGTCTGCAGGTGTGCTAAGGTTATGTGAGCTTTGGAAACCATGCACCCATCCCAGGATTCATATGCACCCATGGTACCTACGTTTTTGGAGACTCTGCCCTTTCCAAGGTTGCCGGAACACAAAGGATGATACATCCCTGTCTGGTGCTTAAAGCTTCTGCTCCAGTGAGTCTCATTAGCTGAAGCAACTCTCGTTGTCCTTTTCTACGTACAGGTGGGTACGTAGTGTGCCTCAGGGAGATCTGTGGGAAGTTTACATCCACAGCTGTCAAGTCGGAGCCAGAAAGGAGGTGGAACACCCCGAGAATGCTGGTCCCTTGAGAATTCCTGTAGCAGACGGAGCGTGGGCAGCAGAGAGGACATGATATGAAGGATTACATAAAGACCCACAGAAAATTCGTGAAAACGTTAGAAGGCTGTGTCTGACTCATGCAGAATGTTTGAAGTGGGACGCGGTAGGTGGTTTTTGAGGAAAATGGACACAACCGAAGTTGGGTCAAGGTGTAGATACCTAAGTAGAAGGTTTAAAAAAAAATATCAAAGATCTGCTGAGTGTAGTTACTTTTGTGTATGTTCCACCGAATCTTCCCAAAACAGATATCAGATGCTGAACAAATATTTGTGATTTACAGTGGATGAACAAGAGACTTCTGGTCAAGATGGTGGCCAGGTAACACAGCTGCACAATGTCTCCTTGTGGACCCACTTAGAAAGTTGAGAATGTAGTCAAAAGCTGCCTCTTCAGCGTAGGTAGGACAGGAAGGAGTATCCCAACAATTGAAGGAGGCCACGGGAAGGTCAGAACCCCCCAAAACACGTCGGAAGCAGCACTAAACCGCAGCCCAAGAGGAGGTCCAAGCCAATTCCAGATGCCTGTGAGCTGCAGGCATCCGCAGCTGAGGAAAATCCCCCCAGAGCCCAGAACCTCTTGACCGCTGAAGGAGAGGAAGGAACACTCCAGCAAATGAAAGGAGTCCGCGGGAAGGTCAGGAAGCCCGATGACACATTGGGCGTGGCGGGAATCGGCCCGAAGCAGTACAAGGTCGACTGAGCACAGCCCCGAGCTGTAGCATCTGCAGACAGAGGAAAGCCCGGAGCCTGGAACCTCAGACCAAGGTCAGCATCTCTGCCGGAGAAGTGGAAATTGACGGCAGCCGGTAGCCCCAGAAGGTGAGCCTGTGGGTAGTGCATACTGCAAATGCAGTGCAAGCCCCCAGAAATGGCCTCCTGAAGCCTAGATCGGAAGCAGTGCTCAGCAGCGAGGATCGGCGGTGACATAGGCGGGTGCCATTAAAACCAACAAGTAATAATGAAAGAGCTGGGGACTCCGCTGAACTGGTCAGAGTAGAAGAAGGCTGAGAAGAGCACGTCGGGGCCTTCGCGCTCACCCTGAACCGTGTCTGGAAGAAACTGATGCAGGAGACAGTGTGGGGAGCAGAGAGAGGCCGTCGACCCCTAGGACGGCCCAGGTGTAGTGGGAGCAAGTCCAGAGCCCCACCTTGGGGGAGGGAAGCCAGGACAGGTGGGAGAGCTGTGCTGAGGGGCTTGGGGCGATTAAGGCGCCTCGGAGCCGTCAGACTGTTACGTTCTCCCTCACTGCCTGCACCCAGCGCTGAACTCGAGGAGTTTCGGCTCCCCTGCCCCACACTCTCACAGGCACTCAAAGAAACCTCTCAGCTAGGCCTTTAAAGTGAAGTTCCTCAACAACAGAAACGGGGGACGAAGACGAGGCAACAGGACACCCCCAGAGATGCCTGAGACCCCAGAAACTAACGCCATGGGCCCTGAAATAGTGGAACTCATAGGGAAGGAAATCAGAAAGCAAATACATGAGTCAAACAACCAGTTCAAACAAGACAAACGCAAAGAAATGTAAGCAGTGATCAGGGCCTTAAAGAGAAGCTTAATAATCACATAGTGGTCCTCACGTTTACAAAGCTCACTGAGCATATAGAAGCCACAAGTAAAAACTTGGCTGAGGTAAATAAGGACACGCAAGATATGAAGGAAGCTTATGATAGAGAAGTGGAAATTTTGAAAAGAAATCTAGCTAAAATTCAGGGTATGAAAAATGAATTTCATAAAGCAGGGCAAGTTGACTTGAACATTGTTGAGGACAGAATTCCAGACCTTGAAGACAAGGCTGAGGAAACAAATGTAATAATTAGGCATGACTCCAAAACTAGAAATGAGCAAAATAGCTGGATACAGCAGCTGATGGATGATTCAAAGAGAATCAATTTCAGAATTATGGGTGTGGGAGAAAGATTGGAAGACAGCACCGAAGTTATAAAGAATTTATTCACTGAAATCATACCAGAAATTTTCCCAGATCTAGGAAAGGAAATTAATTTTCAGGTACAAGAAGCTTATAGAACATCAAATAACCTCAACCAGGAAGGAGACTCACCATGACATATCATCATCAGAACCTCAGAAATACTACATAAAGAAAGGATATTAAAAGCAGCAAGAGAACAACAGGCATTATTCTACCAGGCAGACCCATTCGAATTACTTCAGATTCCTCAATGGAAACTTTAAAGGCCTGGAAGCCTGGAGCAAAGTCTTTCATGCTTTTAAAGAGAGTAAGTGTCAACCCAGGTTGTTGTATCCAGCAAAGTTATCCCTGCATTTGAAGGGGAAGTAAAAAAAGTTTTTATGACTGAGTATTCCTAAAGAAATTTGTGACTGTTTGCCCAGAATTGCAGAAAATACTTAAAGGAATCTTTGAGAGAGACAGAGAGACAGACAGCAGCTCAAAAGAACACGGATGGAAGGGTACATCTAAAGAGAAGGTGTAACAACAAAAATAGATTGGGGTTTGAAATATTTGATTGGTATCCTACTAAAACAGTTACTAGCTTTCCCATAAAATCTGTGAAACTTCCCACATAGTTATTAGTTTAAATACTAGTTTGCAAAACGTGATTATATTCAATATGGGAAATGGTATAAAAATCTTTTAAAATATGTATGCTTGAATTTATGGATGGATAGGTAGATAAAATGATAAGCCAATCTGGCAGAAAGTCAGTAATTAGTGAAATGTGAGGAAATAATTTATGAAATGTAAAAAAAGTCTGAAATAACTAAGTATGCAGTTATATTTATTGCTGTATGTGTAATACACTTTTGTGACATAGACTTAAGTTCTTTAGCAGTTCACTTATTTGGTCTTTGATGTAAGTTTAGTCTAAGAAAACTGATTGATGTAATGATGACCTGAATGTCTTTTGAATATACAGACATTCACCTTTCAGTTCTCAGCTAAGGAATTTGAAATTTAATTTCTCTCTTTCTCGCATTTTCTGGCCTTATGAATTTCTTTTTTATGTGAATTGGTAGGTGAGGCCATGTGAAAGAATCTCAAAAATGATATACTAAGATACAGAAAAAGAAAAGGACTTTCAGCGAATTGTCCAGTGAAGGGCTCTGCTGGACCCAGAGAAGGATATGGCCTCTGCAGCCATTCTAGGGGTGGGGAGCTGAGCTGAAGACTCGGGATACAGGTGGTGACGTGAGTCAGATGCAGAAGATGAAGTGTGTTAAGTAGTGCAGGGTCTCTCTGATTTGGGAAACCCGGTTTACAGGCATTGTGTGGACTCAGATGAGTGTGATAGTGGGCGTTAGTGAGGGGCGTGTGGAGGGTATGGAAAGGCCAAAAAGGGAAGGGACTGTAATGTTGATGTGATACATATGTGCACAAAATATTTAAGTTCATTGTAAAGATATTGTATCGCATATATATATATATATATATATATATATATATATATATATATATATATGAAAATGGGGAAATAAATTGGATGAACAAGACAAGTATGACATGGATGCTAAAATGAGACAAAGGTGTTACTGGGAGGTCACCATCACTTACGAACTTAGATGCAACGATCCTAAAATCAGCTAGGAGACCAGCAGTATGTTAGAAAACTAAGTGCAAGCCTGCTTCTTCCCTTGTGGCGCACGTCACCGCTTAGGTGCACGTTGCTTGTGCTGTGGAGCAGGGCCGCCTCCTCCCCTCAGGCCGCGGCACCCGCACCACCTTCCTTGTCCTGCTTCCTCTGCCTTCTGGAAGGCTGTGTCGTTACTCACTGTGTTTATTGTGTGCTCTCTTTGCTGTAAGAGAAACAAAGGGTGGGTAGGATTCTGGTGTTTTTCTTTTGCATATCGATCCGGCATCTATAGTGTCTACAGCAGTAGCAGCTCAAGACTGAAGAATTAACTTTTACCTTACGTTGTGTTTAAGAACCCAAGTTTTTCTCAGCTGCATATGAGAAGGCAAAATCTGTTCTTGCAGTTCCCAAGTTTAGTTCATAGCTTTGAAACAGAGATAAAATAAATCCCACTTTACTGTGGAAAAATACAGGGCCGAAGTGCCAGTGCTGGCACCAAGGTGAAGGTCCTGAAAGCGCAGAAATGTGTGAGAGAGAGCGCATGTGAGCACTGCAAGTCCAGCCCGTGTTGCTCACTCTGAGCTGCATCCCCAGCCCCCCTTTAAAACAAAACAAAACGAGAAAACAAGGGTATTGCTCAGTCACTGAATTGCCCAGGCTGGTCTGGAACGTAACCCGCTAGGGTACTGGGATGGCAGGCCTGGGACCTGGCTGAGTGATTTTCTGTTGTGGTCCCCAACACCCTTTCTGTCTTGTTCCCCGGATTCCCGGATGCTTGATTTTTAATTCCTCCTTTGTGGGAGTGCTGGGATAGAGGGGTGGTGAGGGGCAGTGGGCGGTGTCCCACATAAGGCAGAGGGGCATTAGGGCTGCTCCTCCGTTCAGGGTGGACCTGCGCACCTCAGCTCTGCGCTCTGCCACAGCTTGCTTCGCATGGGGTGGGACGGTCTCATCTCAGGAACACCTGCTCTGCTGACATGCAGAAGGCAGACCTTTAGCCTTGGGCAGAGAACGAGGGGTGACACACACCCACCCTGTGTGCGTGAGGTTGTCGTCGTCTTGGTGGTGACAAACACTGTGATCTGTTGCAGGAACGTCGGGAGAGCATTCTGGGTGGCACCATGCAGAGCGCGATCGCTCTGCTTAATAACCTCGTCACCTCCAAAGAGTCCAACATGAAGCTGCTTTATGAACAAGGTAAGTGCTGCTTGGGATTGCTGTTGCGGTCTGCTGACTCTGTTCATCTCTAAGTTTCCTTCTGCTGTGGAGCGGGGAATAAAAGCATGGGAAAAGATCTATAATATTGATAAGACCAATAAAATTGAAAGTCCATTTGTATAGGGATAATTTCTCTAAGTTCATTTTCTCCAATGGCGATCACCAAGCCCTGCTTAAAGATGGTAAAACGAGAAATATAATTATAAATAACAGAACTGAAAATTACTGTCTCCAATCAAAATAAAAATATGATCAGAACTGGGATTGAATGGCTTTGTATGATAGGCATATTTCTCCTGTTAACAAGTCTTAAAACCATGTGCATGTTCTGCTTTTACATTAAAAGATTATTAAAATTTCACGGAATTAAAACAAAAAGTACCACTAAGCAAATTATTAAGTCACTCTCTGTTATTTGTCTCTAAGAATTCAGAGTTGTATTTTGATATGGGCATTGTGCTTAAATATTGGTCATATTTTTTCCTACCGTAAGCAAAGTACTTGCTTACGTTCAGTAATAAAAGCACTGATACTCCAGGGCTCATCAGTAGCTGGTTCTGGGGGATGCAAAGAGTAGTGAATGAGATGAGTTCTGGCAAACACTTGTGGCTAGAGGGACCAGTGAGTCAGAAGTCAGACAGGGCTAGCTCACGTGGTAAAGACCAAAAAGCCAGTGCTGGGATGGAGAGGGTGGTGAGGCAGGAGGCAGTGGGCAGTGGCCAGACCTAGCTCACATGATAAGGACCAAATAGTTCTGGGACAAATTTTTCATATCAAAATTCATCAAGTAACAAATTCTATAAGCTCCACGCCTCTGAGTACCAAGGTGTGACTGTGTTGCCAACAGTCGTGGAATTTCCATACCTGGAAGTGTTTATTCTTTACACAGCCAGCAGTTTTGTTCTGATTAACGGATGTAGCATAATTTATTTAAGCCATGTATTTCAGTGGGGGTGGGCTATCTCCAGTTTCTAACAGTTCTGCAGTGAGTAGTCTTCTACTGGTGTCCTTTCCTCAGGGGCTGGGCAATGTGTAGGGTGAGTTCCTCAGCCCAGATCAGTGGTGTGCAGGCACTGTTGTCTTTAAACTGTGAGGGTCATGCCACGGTGTCTTATGTCAGGCCATGGGAGGTGGTGTGTCTTTGAAACTGACAGCATGTTACGTTACCCTATTTGTTCAAGAACAGTTTGGGGTCCTTCACCAGTGTTTCATGGTATTTGGTTTCATATATTTCTTAATCTCTGTAGATATTTTATCATTTTGTTAAAAATGTGTTTTCTTCCATTGTATCTTCCATTTAAAAATATTTTTATTTTGATTTGCGTATTAAGCTTTATAACTAATTTAAACATTTTTGCTTACAGTAGTTTTTAGTGGTTCTTCCAGTTTGCCTGCTATATAATTAGAATTACATAATTATAAATAGGATGGTAGGGGCTATTAACTTGGTTTTTAACCTCAGAATACTTTTTTCTGCTTCTGGTATACTCACCTATTTTAATTTTTTGTCTTTGTTTTCTTTGTAATGAAGAATAATGACTTAATGTTAAATGCCTTTTTGATCTCTGTAGAAATGATGAGTTTCCTTTCATCTGTTTGTGTCCGGGATTACGCTAATAGATTCCTGATCCTGAGCGTCCTCCAACCTGCACCAGTAACCATTGTTACCACGCGCCGTTCTGTAAAGTGCGATTTACACCTTCGCTTACGACATTCATAAATGTGACTGGTCTGTAGCTTGTAAATTTTTGTTAGGGATAAAGCATTCTTTCCCACATTTTGTCTAAATGATGGCTTGTTTTATTTATTTATTTTTTTTAAGTCCTGTTTTAGTCTGTGCATTCAGGGCTGTTCCTCTGTCGAGCACCTGACACTTAGGGTTCATAACATCTGGCCAGTCTGTCTGTGCTCTCACTCTGAAGACTCTTTGGGTGCACCTTGTGATTTAATCGAATAGCCTGATGTTTGTGTGTCCATGTTAATTCACCTGTGTCTGATGGACTTAACTGCTCATTAACCCAGATGGCGAAACGAGTCCATTTTCGTGGATGTTCTGCCCCATGTAACTCAGCAGTAGCAGCTCGAGACTGAGGAATTAACTTTTCCATATGTTGTGTTTAAGAGCCCAAGTTTTTCTCAGCTGCATATGAGAAGGCAAAATCTATTCTTGCGGTTCCCAAGTTTAGTTTATAGCTGGCAGGCCCATGACAGTGCTTCATTAAAACTTTATTCAAACACTGTATTTCCACATCAGCAGCCACCTAGACCACCTTGTAAATAACCCTCCCGTGTCTGACTTCTCAGTTCCCTCAGCTACTTTCCTCCAGGATCTGATGTCCTGGTCCCGCTTCAGTCACGTAATCCCTACTTCCATGGGCTGGCAGCTGTAGAACT
>PVKB01004757.1:0-125953 GCA_004027205.1 Ctenodactylus gundi
ATCCAGAGTCTTCTTCAGCTTTTTCTTGGGAGTTCCAGAGGACCTTTTGGGATTGCTGTGTATCATGGAGAGGTCCGACCTTGAGGAGGAGCAGTAGCCCACATCCTCTGCTTTTATGGGCTTAATGATATGACCTGGCTTGGTGACAACCTTAGGCGTGGTGAGCTTTTGGAAGGCTCTTTGGGTGTTCCATGTGGATTCTAGAGGGGTCTGGATTCCTGCCTAATGCAGATGGCTACATTACAACTGGTAATATCAAAAAATAATACAGATAATTTCCTAATTTATAGTTCATGATTGACACTTTTAATCTTATATGTGCTGAGAATTCAAAAGTTGCCACTCACTATATCCTTACATAAATACAAACTTGATATATACAGGTCATGCAGATTTTCTTTATTTGTACCAACAGTATGTTAACATGTTTTTCAAAGGATGCTTCAAAACATGATCATACGTACATTTCAATCAAGGTTCTTATTGTATGTTAGTATAGAGTAGCTTTTAAGAGTAAGGCCTTTTATGTCATGTTCAATAAATTTGAATTCTGCTTTTGCTGTATCACCTTTTTCTATATTAAATAAATGTCATTCATAAAATTAATGAGAAACACTAAACAATGATCAGGTGCTTACTAAATAATCTTCACCATAATTATTGATATTTATCTCACTTTTTCCTTTCTCATCTAATTCTTCTTTGTCAAAGGAGAAATACATGCATGTATTTATAGATTAAAATACTCAGCATATTTTCCTGGTCTTTCTATTTCCATTGGCCAGTTCTCTCCATTCTGAATCTGTTTCCAAATCCAAACCAAAATAAAACGTATTTCCCTTTGAAGCCTAAATATTAACCTAGTTTTACATTCAGTCATCACATCCATGTTGTTATCACTTTACAGCAGAAGACACTGGTCCAGATGCTCTTCCACTTGAAACGTGGACAGAGAAAAGCAGACGAGAAAGAAAATAATCAATTGATTCCATCCCTAGATTTCATATTCAATGCCAAAACCAAAACCAAACAACAATAACAATAAGATGGATGAATTATGCTTCCCTCAGATGTCACCGTTAAAAACGAACAAAAAAAATCAAGAAAAAATCATTGGAATTAATTAACTGATGTAAGGATAGGTAAATAATCCAGTGTTAGAGAAATAAATTAAACTTTCTAACAAGGAATCGTCAGAAGTATTCTTTACTACACTGGAGTCATTAACTACTACACTGAAAGGTCTACAAAGCCTTTTCCACTTCATATTTCCATTTTTATAACTGTCCTTCAATAATAATCTTCAGAGAGATACAACTTGAAATTATTGAAACCACATAGTGTCATTATCACTGTTTTACAATACAGTGTTGAGTACAAATATTCACCATGATTCTTCAAGCCAGAATATAAAACTCATCTTTTTTAGATGTATTTCAAGTCTTTAGAATTTTTTTTTCAGATTAAGAATACTATTTCTTTCTAAATTGTAAAACAGGAAAACATTTAACGTAAATTTCATATGTACTACATTTGTTTATGGTTACTTAGATAGTAAGCCCATTCTAGAGCAAAATCCTGGGACTGGATGTAAATTACCTTTAAATACTTTTGCACTATTAAAATTTCATTGAAGCCTATTGGACTCTCAACAGAAATGTCAGTAAAATTTCTCTATGCATGTGTAAGTGTATTTTGCTGTATTTCAATGTCATTTTAGGTCATTAGTTTTCAAAGTTTAAAATCAAGGATAAAGAAAATCAAAAAATATCCTGGTCTCGCACACCAGTGAAGGAAAGAAAATGAAGATTAGTATCATATTAAGAAATTGAGTATTATGCACAGCATTAGCAGCCTATTTAAAAAAGTGAAGAAAATTATTTCCAAGCTTTCAGTATGCATATAAATAAGAAATTCTATATTTTAGAACCACAAGAAACATATCACACATTTTATGAAGTTATAACATCACACAGAATTTAGTGCACAGTATTTGATACTTAGGTATATGTGTATAAACATGACTCCAGGGAATTTAGAAGATTTTGGATTCAAATAATTTTAAAAAGCCATATTTTTAAATACAATGGCAAATGTTCTCTCTAAATGTCATCATGATTATCATAATATGGAATACTAAAACTAATATAACACATCATAAACAATATTTTGATGGCAAAGTGTTTTACACTTAACATATCATCTTGGTCTGTGCTCAAATATGAATTATTCATTGAACTTAATTTTCAGTCCACAACTTCTAGAAGGTACAAATTCAAACTAGAATTAGGATCATTGAAACAATGACACTGTAAGCTGACTTCAAAGTAAGAGACAGCAACAATACTTGAGATGTGTATATTAATTCAAGAAACTTAGCTGTCAGGAGTGATTTGACTTAGGGGGAAATGCCCCAACCCACTATAGTAGCTCCGACTGTTATGATTTATTTAGCAAATACTATTTGGCTACTCATAATGAAAGTTAAATCACATCCAGAAAACTACTTAAAATACTTAAAACAATCATACAACGACTTTTCTACCAAAAAAATACGTATATATGATCACATTCACATTTGGGGTGAGGGGAAATTCAGTTGTTGAAAACAAAGACTTAAAAGTAGCATATACTATGCACGCCTGTATTGGTACCTTTTTACCTGCTCACCCATTCCATCAATCGGTATAGAAAAACTATCATGATTTATTCAACTTGCAAAATTATCCCTTGAGCTTCTCATTTTCTTCGCAAAGTTATGTCTTTTTAGCAATGTGTCGATAAAGCCAAGTAACACCTGTGCCACTGCATTAGAAAGGAGAATTTAATTTGTGAAAGCTCATTGACTTGTTTCCAGTCAATAGGGTAGGCTGTGCTGACACAGCAGGACACACTCTAACCCCAACCCGACCTCTCTTTTGACACATCAAAATGCTAAGTAAGACATAACGTATAATCTGGGGAAATATAATAGGCCAACATTAGGAGAGAAAAATCTTAGGGTACCAGGAAAAAAGAGAAAGAGGAAATCCAGGAGTAGTAGAATCCAGAGCTAAATTTCAGGTCCATGTCAGGTATACACAGTAAAGCTTGAGGTCCTAAAGGTTGGTCATTATCTCAGGAAAGAGTATAAAGGCTTTGGGTCCTGCTCCTATAGAGAAGAGAAATAAGCTGCAGGTGGCAGGACAGTTATCTTCACTGGAAAGTTTGGAGCCCTGCGCTTGCCATGCTGGTGGATGGAGGTTTGATATCGCTGTACTCATAGGTCGTGAGACTCCGGAAGCAAGCAATGCACTTTTATAAATGGATTCGCAACCAGAAACACCTGAAGGGAAACAGAACAAGGAAACCTAAACTGCTTTGTAGTAACAGGACTAGAGCACAGGGCGCATGAAAGGCCCACAGAAAGGATTTGAAAATGAATATTTCATAACTCAGCAGTTCCAATCCTAGACTTAAACTCTTGGAAAAGTTGTCATTTATCTGAGCAAACACAGATGAGAAAATAAACATTATTACAAAGTTGCAAAAGCATAAAACTTAAAAAAAACAGAAACATTTTTACTTGAAGGAAAAACCAATTAAACAGTATTATATCCAAGTAATTGTAGATCATTTAGAAGTTAATATGCACAATGATTTTTGAATATTTCACTATATTTCCAGTTAAAAGTGAATTATCATAATGAGTCAGGGACTAGAGGTGTAACTCAGAGGTTAAAGTCTTGCCTCAGCAAGCGCTAAGTGTTGGGTTTGATTCTCCAGCAGCAAATAAGCCAGGTATTGGTGCTTTTGTATGTAATCTTAGTACTCTGGAGGCTGAGGCAGGAGGATTATCATGAAGGTGAGACTAGCTTGGACTACACAGTGAGTTCAAGACCTGCCTGGACTACAGAACAAGACTGTCAAAAAATAGTAATAATGAATACAGTGAATTTTGTATTGATTTTTATAAATCTAAAAAAAAGTGAATGGAAATTTATTTTATTTTCAAAAATTGACACAAAAAGAATTGGAATAGTCAATATGTTCTCATCTATACATGCATATGTAGTGTGTGTGTTTACATTACTATATCTTCTAGAATAGGAGGCACCCAGTCGTGACTTTTGTTACCATTAAAAGACAATATATAGAGAACTACCGGGAACTCTCAACTTGATTCACACTATTCTACTGTTTTTGTAATAGAAAATACTTGTAGCAAAATAACAAATATTATTAACACTTACCAATTTCAGCAAGAAAATGGGATTTTTGCTATTTGTTTTTTGTATACTTTCCTAATTTTCAAAACTTTAAAAATTTACAATTATTCTACTTCAGAAATTCTCCCAACTTCAGAATTTGTACTGTGGCTTTTAAGTTGAGAACCACAAATTCAACGTTAAGCATCTATACTATGCTCCTAAGAGGAGGAAGTGAATCAAACCAGGATGAGGAAATTACTTAAAATGGAATCAAAAGCTCTGTAAAATTTGTGCTTACACTTGGCCAACATTCAGTCTTTTTTTCCTACATTTCATTTTCAGTTTTTGATCTCACTATATTCTGTAATAATACCTCACAGATTTATAGATTCAGTTAGTAAAACAATTTGCATATATAGTAGGGAAAAATAATTTTTAACATCAAGACTAAAAAAGAAAAGGCAATTTCACCTGACCAGGAGGACCCAGCCCCCAAGGATTATTAATTTGAGAGTAGACTTAATAGTTGAAAAGAAGTACATACGAGTCACGTGTCTAAGCTGGTACAAGCATTCGACGGACAGCCATTTCCTTCTGAACAGTTATTATGCTAATTATAAATGGGCCATTTATTCATAGAAGTTAAATCCACAGTTCTTCTATTTGGTAACAATGTCCTAGTCATGAGTTTAAAGACTTTTAATGTACTGGAAAGTAATAAAGCTCTATTTCATTAAGAATTGCATTTAATTCAGAGTTTGCACAAACCCAGGAGTTCTTTTAATTCATTTTGTATGCATATTTTCTTGGCTTAATTTAGATGCAAGTGTTGATATATTCTAACTTATATTACTAGGTTTCCAAAGATAGTGTTGAAACAGAGGATGATATCTCATTATTAGCTCTGGCTCTCAAATTTAGTGGTTTGTAAACATTTAGATTTCACAGAGCGGTAATTTACATTTTAAAGAGCAAAAGATGAAACATCAACATTGACTTCAGATTTCGTAGTCCCAGCTATTCACTTCACTAGTAGGCTTCAAAACTTGCGTACACACGATATACATTCTTCTATGTAACCATTACTTTATAAGTAAAATAAGTGTCATTATGGGTTAAAAATTAAAACAATACATTGACTATTAGTTTCACCAAGAAGGTTTTATGAAATCCAAGGAATAAAAAGACGTACTGTCATAAAAATATTCTAAATTGAATAATTTAACTTCATATAAAATATATTATTTTGTCCTGGCTCTTCTGATTTCACTTTCAACCAATGAAAAAGCCATTTTCATGTGCCAGATGGTATTGTTCATCTAAAAAAGTAAGACTTCTTTTGGTCAACAACTCAGCATGCAGTTTCCAGTTTTATTTGGTATTTAATGTGTTGTGAAATCTGCTATGATTTCAGAAAGGACAAAAGCTAGAAGCCATATACTTACCATGATTTCATTTGAATTAGTGTAAAAATAGGTAAAATATTATGGCAGATCTGATGCCAGAGAGTTCAAACCAGAGTTTGTGTTCTGCTTAAGCCCCAGGACGAACACTGAAAGCCAACAAACATTTTGGAAATAGAAACTAACTTCACTGGGAGTTATGAAACTCCCCATAGTAATTAAAAATCTGAGATGTTTCCTAAAGGAAAGATGAGGGAGGCAGTAGGAACTCATGTAAACACTGAAGGAGCTATAATGCCCAATTTTTTTAGCAGTTCTAGTCATCTTTATAAATTTTATAGATCATACATGTTTTTCCTTACATATTGATTGGTACCCATTGACATAAAAATGAGTTTATTGGCTTTAGATCAAATCTGAGGGCCTAAGTTATGACTCCCAAATTTCAGTGCCACCAAGTCTGGTAGAAGATTTCTGTCACCACAATTATAGACCGCCCCAGCCTGTCTTGTTTGACATTTGCTCTACATCTCTGTCTTACTAATTGCCATGGTCCCATTTCAGGGAACATCTCAGGCCCAGCGCTGCTATCTACAGTGACCTGCCTACTGGAAATCTATCTTAGATCCACAATGGATGTTTTTCTTGCATTTGAATTTAGTATTTCCACTATCTTTATTGTTTCTTTCCAGGAACAGGAGAGTGATATTTATTAACTGTCTTCAGATTAATCCAAATTGATAAAAATGCCTAGAAAACTAAGCACATACTTAAAAGTAGGACTCAACATTCATGGAAGTGTAAATGTTTGTTACACAATTTGGGTAAATTTACAATATATGGAACTTTTTTTGTTTTTTTGAGAAAGGGTCTAACTTTGTAGTCCAGGCTCACCCTCAACTCAATATGTAGACCAACTTGGCCAAGAACTCATTGCAATTGCCTCAGACTCCCTGTGGTGGGATTGCAGGCCCATGTATGGGTCACTATGCTTTTCTATTGTTTATGTGGTGCTGAAGAATCAAAGTCAGGGCCTTGCATGTGCTAAGCAAGGGCTTCAACTGCTGAGCTATGCTCCCAGCCCCCAGAATATTTTTTCTTGTTTTATTAATATATGATTTTAATTCCATAATGAATTTTCATCATACTTGATTTTAAATTTTATACTGAATAAGAGTATATTTTCCTATACTTACTAAGTCTATAACTATACTCACTCATGACCTCTTTTTCTTGTTTTAGGTAGAGAATAAAATCAGAGACACTGCACATTGATGTTCTTGAAATTTTGTAAACTTTCTCATAGCTCATGACTCCCAGATCATCTGTCTCTTGGAAGGAAAATATTCCTCAAGTAGCTTTTGAAATAAAAACAAAGCCTGTATGTATCCCAAAACATCAAAGGGTTACTTGTGATTTGGTTTAGGCAGCCCTAAATGGTAATCCAGGAAACTTACTAAGGATCCGACCAATTTCCGACATGCACACCCTCTTCTTCCTTACAAGAAAAAAATTAGGCTGCATAGTTCAGGATTCTTCTCCTTTGTCGACACAAACATATTGAAGACAATGCCATGCCCGGCCAGGTGGGCCAGCCTGTAATCCTAACCCTATGGGAGGCTGAAGGACGAGGAATGTAGACACAAGGATTGCACGCATGGGCTATGTAGAGACCTCCTGAGACCATGTCTCAAAGAAACAATAAAAAGGGGCTGTGGTGAAAAGGGGGTTCAGGGGGAAGGCCCTGGATTCAATCCCCAGAACCAAAAATAAAAAATGAAAAGACAGGGACATCCATCAAAATGACAAGGGCTAATAAACTCCAGATATCATTCTCAGGCTTCTTGAAAAACTACCATCCAATAATTTATCTAAAAATATGTAGAATAAATTTACCATTCACCCCTTATGACACGGGACACTGAAAATATATCTACCATTAAGAATAAAGAGCTTTATGCAGTTTTTTTCTACTGTTAAAAGGTGACCCATTATCGCAAAGTAGGGTTGTTTTTAAATATTAAAATCAGTATATTATTAACTGACACAACCATTATGGAAATCAGTATGGTGATTCCTCAGAAAAAAACAAAAATTGATAATCCATTTGACCCAGCTATATACCTCTATTTTCCAACTAATTTAAAATACTTATGTAACTGGAATACATGCATACCAACATTAACAGCAACATAATGATTAATAATTATACCCTAGAAGCTGCCCATATGTTTATTAACAGATGAATGAGGAAAATGTACTATGTTTTCACACAATGGAGTATCAATCTTCCATAAAGAAAATACATTTGATTCATTTCTAGGAAAATGGATACACCTTGAGAACATTATGCTTAGCAAACTGTAACGTGAAAAAACCAAAGGGTAAGTGAAAGGGCCAAATAAGAATAAAATTAGAAAATAATCAGACAGATTTTTTGGAGAGGGAAAGGAGTTGTAGGAGGGGATAAAATGGTGGGAAGTGAGGAAGCGAAGTGAAAGTGATGAAGAAAGCGGACGGTATATGCACCAACTTCTCAAGTTGCGTGTAATTATTATGCACCACAAATACCGACAAAATGAGCAGCTTGGGGCAAAACAAATGTGTAATGTTTGCAAAATAACTAATAACTACTTCTTTTTCATCCAACCACTGTGCAAATGTCACATTAGGTATTTTATACTTACCATCCTTAATGCCCTCTGATGTTAACTATTGGAGGTGATTTACTGAACATCTGGAAGTATTTTACACGAATCTTCTCTTAATTCTCTTCTCAGTACTATGATGCCACTATGGATGAAATTGACATTGAAATTACTATCATCAGGGGTCCAAGTTTCAGCGGTTAAATTTTGCTAGGCAACAGAGATATACAAAGCATAGAATTCAAGTTTAAATTCCAAATTTGTCTGAATACTAAGGATGGATTCTTCCCCATCCTACTATGTGAAGCACTGGAGTAAAATCATGAGGCATGAAGCTCAGCGTCATGTTTTGTGTCATAGCATTCCACTTGTATAATCATGGGCATGTGATTCTATGTCTCTCAATTTCAGTGTCTTTTAAATAAGTGGGGCCACATATCAAATCAAATGAGATCACATATGTAAAAATTTGAGACTATAAGATAGTCTCTAACTCTAAGGGAAATTAACAATGCTGAATAAAATACCAGACTTAATGAAATATCTGACACATATTCAGTGCTCAGTATTTATTGAACCAAGGAAGAAACAGAATGCAAGATAAAAAGTATGTGACCTGTGTGATCATTAATCTTAACTGTTGGCTCAGTTGGTTTGAGAGACTTACAGGGAATCGGTAAAGCCTGTGTGTCTGGGTAGATGAGTGGATCACGAAGGGGTTACCCTGGCGACTATCTCTCTGGCACTGTTCTGCTGCAGTATGCTTCCCTGCTGCCATCGAGTGAACGGTTTGGCCCTGCCATACTCTTCTGTCATCACATTTCTGCTTTGGAACCTGCTGACCATAGACTGAATCTTCTGAAATTCTGAGCCAAAAAGAGTTTTCCTCCTTTTAAGTCGCAGGTGGCAGGTGTTTTGTCCCAGTGATAGGAGAGCTGACCAAAGTCAGAAAGAGATGATACAGTGTTAATTGCTTTGGGCCTTGGTATGACACAACATTGAATTTAAATGTGGCAATCGCTTAACTAAAGGGAATTTAGTACAGGACCACAAAACACCTGATAATGATTTGAGTGAATGTATATAAAACATCTACCAGGGTACTTGACATGTGCTAAGAGGTTATTAAGTAATAAAGGTATAACAACTTAATAGATATGGCCTCCCAAAATAAAAGAATCCCATTATTTCAAACAATAAACTAATGATGGTGTCATAAACATGCCATAATTTGACATTGCCAATATTATTATTTTAATTCAGTATTCATTAAGCCCCTGCTTTTCTGAAATCTGTATTAATTATTGGTGATCTAAACTTTGTAAAGCAAGGTCCTTCAGCCTGAAACGCTTAGTGATGATTATTATATTACTGGGAAAAACTAGAATGTAAAACCAAGCTTTCCAGAACATTAAATTTAAGTGTCAAATACTCTTAATCTCTTGATGTTAAAATATTATATTATGGGAGATTTCTCCTCTCTCTCTCTCTCTCTCTCTCTCTCTCTCTCTCTCTCTCTCTCTCTCTCTCTCACATCACTGTCCATCTATGTCCTTTTACTCCAAAGATAAATTCATCAATCTCTACTGTAGCACCTCACATTCTTTTCTGGCTTTCAATTTTTCAGAGTGAGATCACAAAATACTATTATTTCTTATGAGATTGATTATCCTTGTTTCTAAAAAGAAAAGAAAAGGAAATCAAAGAAAAACATTTTATATCTTAGATGAATTTCAAAGTGTGTCTTATGTGATCTTATAGGCCTGAAGTATAGTCTTACATTTGGCTGGGAAAGAAAATTCTAGAATTCAAAGGATTAACTAGGACAGAATTTGGAACATTGACAATATACAAAAAAAAAATCTCTTTGTGACCTCAACAAAGTCAGTTAATGCTATGTTTATCCTTTATAGCACTATAAGGACTTTGCTAAGTGCATTGCTTCTGTTATTACATTTAATGCCCAAAATAACCTTAAAAAGTGGATGTCATTACTGTTCTTATTATACAGATAAAGGAGATCGAAGGTAGAAGTACTATCTGGAAATATATCACTGAAAAAGAAAATCCTTAAAATGACAGTACTAAGTTTAAAAGCTCAAGATCTAGTCCCTACTTATTCTTTGAACTTGAATGAATTATATCAGTTCAACTTTCTCATTTATAAAATGTGAAGGCAGAACTAGATTGCCTCTACATTTTCTTCTAATTCTAAAGTAATAATTATTTTATTCTCATTGGGTTCTGAGTAAATAAAATAATTTACATGATGTAATTGTTAAATTAACTTTTCATTAATTCCATTTTAAATTAATATACAAAGGCTATTTCTGAAAAAAAACCAATAAAATTGTTTATTTGGAAATGAGTACAGATATAGTCTCTACAGAGTTACTATAAATCCCAGAGTTTATTTGTATTTAGTAGACTGTTGTTTAGTAATATTTGGCTTTTATAATTCATACAACAATATGAACTTTAAACATCCTAGGACATAAAAGTGAACACTGCCCTCGGGCAAATGTTTTCAGGTTTTTTTTTTTATTAAAGAAGAAAAACAATATTCAGAACCACGTGCTACCAGAAATGGCATATCCTGTTCAGTAAATTATTTAACAATAATGATATATTTTCAATCACTATTGATATTCACTTAAATTAAGCAAATTTTATTCAGGCATAGATATGTAGTTGTTACTGTACAGAAAATACTTAACCTTATGAGCATAACCAACTAGATCACTGTGTATGAGAAGTTATTATGCATAAGAATAATTTTGAAATCATGTTAAGATGCAGGTTTGCATTCAGCAGGTAGATCTGAAGCAAAGGCTTGTTTCTTGGCATTGATGGCAGTGTTTAAATTGGAAAATATTAAGGCTGTTGATCTACAGAATACACTTGAAGTATCATGAAGACAAATTGAATTTTGTGACCAACATTGAAGATCATGGTTTTTGCCAAAATATAAATAGAAGAAACAACTTAATTTCAATTCTACCTAATATTTCTACAACACTGTACTATCCAAAGTCCATGAAATTTGTCTAAAGATGTTAAAGGTTCCAACCAATCCCTTCGTTGGGATATTCACCAAAAGTTTTTTTTTTTCCCATATTTTCCTACATCTTTGTTGTTATTGTTAAACCTGGCCTGGTTGGATTCAGAGAGGAGATATCAAGATGTGACTACTTTGAACCCCTTTAGAGGAATAGGAAGCTGGGGTAGAGTGGTAACTTGAGTGAAATGACTTAGGTGCTGAAGATTCGTATGTTAAACACCGTATGGTTTCTCAGACTTGGAAAACCCAGAACACAGAAATTCTTTGGAACCATATGAAATGATAGCTGGAGCCGGGGGAAGGGACAGGGAGGGGGTGGGAGGGTTGAAGATTGGAAGGGATTGTAAAGTCGATGTGATACGTAGATGTACGAAACACCCAAATTCACTGTAAATACTATGTATTACATTTGTATATTAATAAAAATAGTGGGGGAAAAAAGAAAAAAAAGATGTTAAAGGTTGAACAATCTCCACTCAGCACCAGTTTTGAGTTGGCTTGCTCTATGTCCATGAACACTTTCTTCTTTTCTGGAGAAATTCAGGATATTTTTTTCTTTAACCTCCAATTTGAAGTACAACGCATGGAAAATGTAACGTAGAACAGTACCTTAGATGTAGCAAGAGTTCAAAGACTTTTTGATTTGCCTAAGAATTCAACTAATTAAAACTTTTAGTTCTACCTGCAGTCATTTCATAGGCACAAGTTAGTCCGGACTGTGATTTTTCTAAAATAGTGTCTGTGTGTTACATATGAATTCACACATATGGAGAGTGATTCATATACATCTGGGATGTATAGTTCAAAAACTGTGCCTTCATTGGGGTAAAAAATCATACCAGGAACAGTTAAAACATGGGAAAATAAATCAAGAAGAGAGCAGAGCGAGTCGGGGTATCTTAAATGCAAGAGTCAAGAAATTTTCAATAATGTGAAAGTAGAGAAATGGCCTGAAACTTGAGTGAAAGAGCCACCAGGACTGGAGCTTCAAGCACACAGAAGTTTAAAAGCCTCGGAGATTAATTACGTACAATGGCTCAGCTCTCTCCCTCTTTCTTTTTCCCCCTCTCAACTCTTTCCCCGCTCCCTCCTTCTCACTGAACTCCCCATTAATCTTGCTTCAGGTTTCGGATTCTTTGTTCATTTAGCTCAGAGAGCTTTCATACGCACTCAGGAATGAGAGTACAACTCTCCCTGCATCGTCTGCATTCTCCTGGTCCTTAAGTGTCAAAAACAGCCCTTTGCTAAAATTACACTACCTCCCTCTCCTCAGTTCAATGTTTTTCCATACACACTATTTACTCTAGTGTGGCTGTTCTTGCTTGTCTTTTGACTTGTGGCCAATAGCTTTGATTTTTAAAAGTTTAAAGCTGTAATATTGGGACTAGCTCAAGGGAGAAATGTCAAGCTGTTTTGTAATATGCGTTTTATTCCGGCTAGAAATATCTTGAGAGGAATGGTGATGAAAACAAGATAAAAACCATCAAGCAAATAAGAATGGGGGAGCCTTTTAACATAATAAAGTGTATAACAGTATACAGAAATTCCTCTTTATCTGCAGGAGATACATTCTAAGAACCTCAGTAGATGCCTGAAATGGTGGATAGTACCAAACCATATAATTTAATGTCTTTTCTATCTTGATTAAGCATTTATTATGAACTGTGGCTAAAACATTTTAAGGTAAAGTGCAAAAAGAAAGCTACCATTTCTTGTTCTCTGAGATTTTGCAGACAAAAGATTGATTCTCACTGTAGATCTTGGCAGCCTCAGGATATGACTTTTTCTCTTTTCAGTCAAGAAATTTCACTTAAAAGAAATACTTTACAGTCTCTCTTTGCTGCACCAGATGAGGTTGTATCACCACTCCCGTGCTCAGGGCCTTCTTTTAGTGAAATAAGAGTTATTCTGACACAAACACCAGGATGTTGTGACAGCTGTTCTGACAACTGAGATGAGTACTGTGGACACACTAGTCAAATGGGTTGCACAAGTCCTGGGCAGGACAGAATGTGATGGGTGACATTTTACCAAGCCACACAGAAAAGCATGCCATTTAAAGCCGAGGGATTATTTATTGTTGATATTTCCCAATTAATATTTTCAGATCATGAATGACTACAGATTAAAAAAAATATTAATATGGATACAGGGTGGCTGCTACCCTGCAACCAAAGAGAACTCGCCAAAATTAGCCAAAAGTAGTTGGAAGAAACCATGGTCAGATCCATTTTCTGACTTCAGACAATTTTTAAATATCAAAAATTTGGGCAAAGGGTAGTTATAAACTGCTGCTGAAAAGGCAGGGTTACTTTTCACACTGTATCTATAATGATGTCATATTTTAACCAACTATTCTTCCAATGTTTTGTTACTCATTGTGCTTCTAAAAGTAGATTTTTGGAATCCCAGACAAATTACCTTGAAAACTATATGTTCTGGAATGGTGTTGCTTGTCTTTCCAGAATTTCCTCTCGATATCTTTAGAGAACTCAATGTCTTGAGATGAATTTTCCTCTCCTATTCTATTCTTGCATTAAAAGTGAGGCATCAATGTTATCTTCAAAACCTCTTCTAAGAGTGGAAGATGGGTTTAAAAATGTTATCTACCACTTGGTATAATATCTAAGAGAGTCCAAGATGCCATGTCTTGGTGAACAGCTTTTTTTTGGTAAACACATTGCCAGTGAGTGATTATCCTAAGGTCTGTAACTATCAAGGAAAACAGCAATCAGATGGATAGAAGACAGATTTTTGTAGAGTGTGATTCTTGTGAAATGATCAAGTATGTTGCTGGCCCTTCCAATACTGTATTACTTTTCTACCAATCACATACCTCTAATACGTGGGTATAGCAAACATTTCTTGTGAAATTCTAACTATTTTGTAAAACCTCATCATAAAAATTTAAATACTTGTAGCTATTTCATTTATATATCGGAAAAATTTCCATCTAGAATAATTTCTCTCTCTCTATTTCTTTCCCCCTCCTTGTTCTTTCCTCTTTTGGGGGAGTTCAGTTTAATTGGTGAGTGTGGCAAGCAGCCATCTGACATCTAAATATCTTGGATTGGAATTTAATAAAAAAATTCTTCATGAATTTCAAGTAGAGTTTTTCCAACATAATGCTTAAAACTCATATCACAATGAAAAATAAAGATATTTTTAAAACAAAGGACCTTGGTTTTGATTCTAGCTCTGCTATGCGGAATGTTTACTGTCCTTCAAAATTCTTAATTCTGGAAATTTCCTCTTCTGTAGAATCAAGACAATTTTTTTATTGGTCCATACTTGCAGATTGCTGCAAAAAAATGTATGACATCCAGCATCTTAAAGTGTATTTAAACCTCTCAAGTAAAACACTCGATTAAAGATTGTTATTTTATTAAAGTCAATACAAAGTAGTAAAATTTATCCAATTTAAATAATTTTAAGGCGATAAAACTTGAATGCTTTCAAAGGTAGGGAGTAATTCTCATAAGATTTAAACTTTACTAAATTATTTAACAAATAATTTTTAAAATTATAATAAAATTTTCGTGTTTAAAGAGCTGGAGGAATGGCACGGTGGTTAGAGGGCTTGCTTAGCAAACACAAGGGCATGAGTTTGACTTCCTCATACCATATGAGCCATGTGTGGTGGCGCATACCTGTAATTCCAGCAACACTCAGGAGGATGAGGTAGGAGGATTGCCATGAGTCCAAGGCTAGCCTGGGCTACACAGTAATTTTAGGACCAGCCTGGACTACAGAGAGAAACCCTGTCTCTTAAAAAAGAAAAATACAGGGTAAGGTTTAAGTTCACTGAGCCTTTTTTTCTCTCTCTAACATAGTCAAAATTTGAGGTGTTCAACAGGGTGTTCACTACATAAACGTGATTATCTATATTAAAATGAATAAAACTCCACTGCGTTGGCACTATCCATATCAGTACTGCTCCAGAGAGGCAATATAGTACATCTCCATTGTCACAAAGTTGTGTTGGATAAGGCTACTACATAGAAAAAAGGACAATTTGATTTGGTCCTCAAAACATAAATAAGAGTTTATCAATCAAGAAACAAATGTAGTCTTGTCACTTTAAGGGTATGTCTATACGTTTAGAGTATAAAGTTCCATGGAAGTGTGCTAAAGAATTTTAGTTGCCCCAAAATCTCACTTATTGGTTCTCTGAAACAGTTTTTATTCACAGAAATTGTAGGATCAAAGTCTACCTCAGATGTCATTCAGTTATCAGGCTTCACAGAAAGGTGGTAAGTTAAATAGTAAACTTTAATGACAACACATAAAGACAAAGGTGACTTTCACATGTTTTATTCCTGTACAATTTTAAGAATTAAATTGAAGCTAAGTCATGGTCTGTAAGTGTTACACAGGATATTAGTGATCACTGACTCAAAGTCTCCACTAGGTAAAAGAAGAAGCTAAAACAAAACAACAAATAAAAGATCCTTACTAATAATAACTGATTTGTAAATGGCAGATTAATGCTTTCTTATTAATAAGGCAGAAAGTAACAATACTTGTGTTTAATTCCTAGTTCTCATATACCTAATTTAGATGCTTGTTATTCTAATGTTTCTGCCCTTATGGAACGAAAGATGCATTGTACAATTATTCAATGGATCATAAATACACCATCATCTGTGTGCTGATGACATGGGTTCTAAGTGCTGATGAAGCTTATGAGTGTTTTACTAAAGAAAGTGTTTCGCTGCTCTATGGACAAACAAAGGATTTACAATTTTCATATGATTCATAAAATTAAATACCAATTTTCCAATTTATTTGTTCATCTTTGTTGAAAATTTTAAAAAGATTCAGATAAAAATAGAGTAAACTAGTCTACTGTCTCTCTCCAAGTGGAAAACATATTGATTCTTCAACATTCAATTAAAATTCTGCCAGGCATAATTCAAAAATGTAACAAAATTTTATTGAAATCCTATGGTGTGTAAGGAACAATGCAAGATTCTCCCTATGTATACCTGATATTGAATTTGACTATAGTCTAGTAGATCAATAGATATGCAAAACGATCAATGAAATGATCAGTAAGATACATGTTTATTAATCAAATACTATAAGTAAGGCAAAATACTGTAATTGTAATGTTTGTCATATATTGGAGAAATTGTCAAGGTACAGTGGAAAATGAGGGGAAAATCGCTTAAGACCTATCTGTGCTCTTAAAGTATTATTTATAGGTTTATTATTTCAGCTATATTTTATATGATCCATCGTCTAATAATTCTTTGTTTATGTACTTACAGTCTTTTAAAATTCGAAGAGAAATAAAATACAACAGCACTGTTTCGGGAAAAGGAGCCTATCACCTTGTTATGAACACAGTAGGTAGTTAATAAAAGTCTCAGGAATCCTTTCTTTAATACACTGCAAATTGAACCCAGGGCCTTTTTCTGAGCTATATCCTTAGTCTTCAACGTTTTGAGACAGGTTTCAGTGACTAAGTTGCCCAGACTTGGCTCACTGAACACTTTTTAATAGAGAATAACAACAAGCTAACCAAAGTGTGATCAGTTTTGATTGTGAGTGGACACTCATCGTCTCATTTGGATTTTTGAAAATGAAATATTCTGAACATATTGCAAACCAACATTTTTATTCATTTTTTTCTTTTTAGTAAAAAACAACATTTTCAACAGTCCATTGGAATATTTGATTAAAGCTGTCTTTGCTTTTGAGAATCTTACTTCTCTCTGAGAGAATGATGACCCTGTAAATAGGTTTCAGGCTTCTTGAAGTAATACTGTTATTCAACCATATGTTTCTCTTTTTTTTCTTGTCAATAGAAACTCATTGTCATAGCAACTGAGTTCTGTAGAATGTTACAGAACAACATTTGTTGACAGTTTCCAGTAGGATTACTGTCCAGGCAGGCTCTTAGAAGAAAAGAAAGTGCATATTCCATTTTAATGATGAAAAGACCTATTCTTTGGTCTAAAACAAACATATTTCTTCTCTAAGATGTCATGCATACAAATTAACTTATATTTGGGAGTATATTTTTAAAATAAACATGCTTATTACTAAAGGGACGATTTTTTCTATATGAGTGCTGTAATGTAGTATGCAAAGCCTTATGTATGACAAAGAATCTCAAGGAAATGACTTTTGAATTTTCCATTCAATTAAAAGCAACTTCTGCAGGAATAGTGTTATGCATAAGAAAAAGAGTGTGGAGAACAGTTACTTATAATTATGGTTTTCTCTTTCATGTCACAAATGTTTTAAAAATGATTACAATATAAAAATGATAGAGATTTTTCTTAACATGCTATTTCTTATAATCCATTTTGATGGAAATTAAATGCATTACCCCTTGGATTAGGAAAGAGAAAATAATTCAAAGTGAGCCTTATTTACCTAGGGCTGTGGTGTGTGTGTGTGTGTGTGTGTGCATATTTCATCCTATGTTACATGGCCTAAATGATAGCTTGCATTGTGACTGTTGATACCTGGCTGAATATATATATATGACCATCCAGTTAAAAATCCTTTGACTTCAAAAGCAAAAAAGTACACAAGCTGAAGGGAGAGTCCCAGTCTACCTTGCCACAGAAACAATTTTGCAGTGCCGGCTATGAACAAGATATGCAGGCCTAGATAAGGAATAGAAAATATGGGGATGAGTTTTCAAGCACTCTACAAAGAAAACCAAGGAAATATAACTAATCAAAGAAACCACTGAATTCTAGTGGCTCCTGATTCTAATTATGACTATTTCTTTCTAAATAATTGGGCCACAGACATACTCCAAAAAGACTGTGTGAGAACACTAGGGAGAGACTAATTGCCCATTCAATATTTGTGACTCTGGCTTACCCTGCTCACCCCTTCCTAAGTGTATATGTGCCAGTGTGCCTAATCTCTCTTCCAGATCCCATTACCGAATTCCAGCCTTTATTTCCTACAGTGACATGTTTAAAAAGATTTCAGGAAAAACCTCTTAAGCAAAATTTCTCAAAGTTACAGTGTGGATTCTTAAATTTAGATGAAAAAATACTAGTATATTTTCACTAATGTCACATTGAATTTTAGCATTTTGTTCAGTTTATTAATGTTTATAACCATTTAAAGTATTATTACCAGAATCTCATTGATTGCCAAAATGAATCATAAGCATGATTATTTTTGATAGTAATGAAGAGCTTGCCATGACAATTATAATGCATTCTGGTTTCATTATGTATTTAAATGGAGGCATTCTTTTATAATTTACTTTATCTTAAATCTTTTTATACACTCTGTTTTATACACTTAAAATAGTATTCTGTGAGGAGGTCTGTAGGATTTACCAAACTGGAAAAGTGGCATTGTGAGTGATTAAGAATCCCTCATGTAAAGAGAGAGGAAGAGTCAAGGAATTGTGTTCATTGCAATTCAAGAATTTGTTAAAGTATTTAAATATTTTCCCTCATTTATTGATATGTACAAGTACAATACACAAAGTTTACATTGCTCTTGAGTATTTTGTGCACATACGTATCATGGCAAAGTTACAGATCTTTTTATTAATTTAAGTATCTATCAAAGTTTGTATTAACTTAAATATTTATTACTTGAGGAGGGAACTACTATGATATGCAAACAAACAAAAACATTTTAGGTGTTTTTAACACTTACCTAAGGGAAAGTGTCAAAGTACTATCTACAAATTCAAATTCCTGGGCCCTTTCTTAGACTTTCCTAGAGAATGACCTAGTAATTTGAACTTTAACAAACACAAGCCATGATCTTTGTCTTAGGAAAAATTCGAAAGGCTGAATTAAAGGAACCTGGAAAGATTGAAAACAGGAATTCAATGAGTGGTCTTAACAACTAAGTGAGTTGGCTTTCTACAATAGAACAATCAGCATTACTCTGCTAAGTGAAGGAAGGTTGCTAAAGGACTGTGAGGAATGGTTGGCAAAGTAGAGACCTTGTATGGAGCTCAGAGCAGCAGTAAGAACGCCACCTGGACCAGCGCTTCTTCCAGGCTCTCTCCCTTAACAAAGGAATATACAGTATGCATAACAGAGGCCACCTAATTGACATAGTAGGATGGTGAGGCACAGCCAGCTATTGTGCTTCCAACAGCCTTCCAGATGATTCTGACTCAGCCCCATCATTGGACTTCATGATGAATTTTTTTCCTGCACTAATATTTTTCCTAGTGACAGTAGAATTTAATAGTATTGACATAGACTGCCAATAGGAAATACAGTTTACATTGTGATTTAGTACTCACTTAGACACATCTATAAAAGCATGTGCACATAGATGTATGTATATGTGTGTACATATATGTGTGTGTGTGTGTGCAATTGAAACAGATGCTTTATAAGAAGAGATCCAACCCAATGACATGAGCACACTGAAATATTTTGTTCCATATTTTAATTCGTTAGTTGTTATCCAATAAATTGAATAAATAGTTCAACAACCCTTAATGAAGTCAACATACCAATTTGAAAAGCATCGCACTAGGTGATGATATCCACTAAAAGTCATCACAAGAAGGAAAGGTCTACATTTGCACTTTTAAAGTTCCTATCTATGAGAAGCAGGGGTTCAATGTGGGAGTGGAGCCAATATTTAGAAACCAAAGTTCAATCTGGAGGCTACTGCAGTGGTCCAAGGGAAAGAAAGTGGTCTTTCTATGATAGTAGCGGATGAGTGGTCAGAAAATGCGTATGATAAATTCATAGTAGATCTGGCAGACACTGGCAATCCAGCCCATGTGAACCCAGAGTGAAGCAGAGGAAACAAAAAGTGCTTTTCAAGTACGCATCTACCTTCTAGAAGTGAGTACAGAATGATTAACCACTTTCTTCCTTCTGTTCCTTCCTAAAGGATCAGACTTCCGGAAAAGACTGATTGATGCCCAGAGTTTTGCTAAACTTCTCAGTTTACTCATCAGTGCTGAAATTTGGATAGTAATTGCACGTTTCTTCCATTTTTGCATCTCCTGGTTTCATCATGCCTAGGCAACTATGTCAAAAATTTTTGTGTGGGGGGGTGTGTTTGTGTGCGTGAAGTATTCATGACAGCTACAAAACCAAGTCTGATTTCTGTATTTTACCATTCAAAATTTTCTGCAATATGAACTCACACTATTTATTTGTTTTTAATTGCTAATGTAAAGAGACTTGTTTCTTCATACTATCTGGAAGAAAATATATCCAGTCACGTAGCTCTGCCTTATTGAGTATCTTTTCCTTCATTTTTTCTTCTAATCTTATTTAAGCTTTGCCTATATTTAAGGCGTTACTCAAGGACCATATTCTTCAAGGAGTTTGTAGTTATATTGATATCTGCAGGGTAGGCGCTTAAATTAAAGGCTACACTTTCCAGGTAGTGGAGATGTGATCCACCATTAACCTTCCCTTTGGAAGCAAAGAAATACCAGAAGTATACATATGCAGATAACTTCCCCAGTCAGGAAAGCAGTTTTCTTTTCAGATGAAGGATTCTACCCTGTCTAGGCTTCAATGATATCCACAAGTGATATGAAGGACTAAGAGAAGGTGGAAAGGATAACAGAAGCTATGCAAATGCGGACAGCCAGAAAACTTGCTAGTGCACAACAGACTGCAAAATCTATTTTGTAACCTTCCATCTGTAATTCAGCCCTCCCAGTCTCACATCTCATAAAAGTTCACAGAGACAAGTCAGAGACATGGACAATTTTAGAAAAATGATTCTCACCATCATCCCCAAAACTACCTTTGAATAAACCCTTTTTTCTAGTTCCTTCATGACTGGGGCTGGCAGTGAGCAAACAGACCCACAATTAAATTGCTCCTTGGACCGCAAGGAAGAACATCACTCTATTTTGCACAGACAAATTACCTACGGTGACTATTACCCATTTCTACCGTTCAGCCATCACCAACTTGTATAGGCATTTGATTTTTTTTATGAAATCAGAAAACTGTAGACTAGGTTTCTATCATCCACTCATTGTATGATCCAGGCAAGGAAAAACTCACATGTAGACTCAGTTTTCCCACATAAATCATGTTGACTCAGATAAAGACAAAAGTCATTTTTCATTTTTTTTTTAATAATTTAATTTTGAGACCAGTCTCACTCTGTAGCACACAATGGTCCTGAATTCACTATGGAGCCTAGGTTGGCCTTGGACTCACACAGCAATCCTCCTGTCTCAGCCTCCAGAGTGCTGGTATTACAAGACGTGCACCACCACGCCCAGCTTATGTGGTGCTCTGAAACTTAGTCCTTGACTTAGCATTTGCATGGCAAGCACATTAACAGCTGAGCCATTCCTCCAGCCCCCTTTTTACAATTATTTATTACTATTCCAATCATATTCCATAAGATATGCATGTTGGCATATGAAAGACAAGCATGTAGAGCTAGGAAGAGACAGATATACATTTATATACAATAGAGAAAGAGTAAATTTAATACATATAATATTAGCACATATGTAAAAGAAGAGTGTTAAAATGTAGACAGAAATAAACCTAGTCAAATACAGAACACTCATCGTGGTCCGTGCGTGTGACTAAGATGCTGCCAATTCAGCTCTGACATTTTCTATAAATAAAAGGGAACAAGGAAACTTGATCAAATACACAGTGCAGAGGAGTGAAACCAGTAGCTTAGGAAAGGCAAAAAGCTGCGATATGAAGCCCAAGACAATATTTCTCCAGGGTGCTCTAGCAATGTACTGTGATGGGAACACGTGACAAACAAGAATCACCCCCACATATTTTCTGTGTACATGTTCCTAGGGTAGAAAATCCATTGTGATGGAGTCTCTGTTCTTTTTTCCTGCCCTCGCTGACCTTGGCCCAGTTCCCTAACCAGCTCAATGGCAGTTTCTGCTTCTGTGTCTTGCTTATCTGCATATTTAGTGTTTGCCTAAGTTTGCAGGGGAAGGGTCTCAGACCTTACCTTTCTGAGCACTCCAAATTCAAACTTATGCTGACCAATCACTCCATGGCACCTTTGTTCTCTGTTAGCCCCTCTCTGAAAGCCCTATAATTTTGGACTCAACCCTGAGCTCTGGGCCAAGGACTTTCAGTATCAGCTTCATGGGTCCACACGCATAAAATAAAAGATACTCCTCTTTTTGAACTCAATGGTAATGTCTGGTATGCCTCCTATACTAACTCCTGCAACAGTACAACATGGAATCAGCAAGATGAATAACTTTGTCATGTAACAAAGCTACACATTTTGTAAGGACTTTTCCCACAGTGCTTTTCAGTTTTTATTTTATTTCTTGAAGACTTCCGTGCTGAGTTTTAGTACCATCTCTACCTCCTTTTTTTAAAATAGGACACATGGTCTTGCAAAGACACTAAGTTAGCTGCCTCGGTGGACTTCAACTTAATGATCCTTCTGCCTCTACTTCTCATAATAGGCAGATGAAATCATAACGAAAAATGGTGTAGAAGAAGAGATAAAATTATGTTGGGGATAAAGAGACTGAAAGGGGGAAAGGAATAAAACAGGATCTAGTAAAATTTTATTTAGTTCCTTGTAAATTTTAGAAAACTCAGGCCTAAAGATGAATGGATTTCATGCATATCCTACAGACACTCCACAATAAATTGTTTACACAGCTATTCTTTTTTTTTTTTTTTTTTTTTTTGAGAGAGAGAGTCTCTGTAGCCCAGGTTGGTCCTGAACTCACTATGAAGCCCTGGCTGGCCTTGGACTCATGGCAATCCTCCTGCTTCAGAGATGGCGATTACAGGTGTGTGCCCCCAGTCTGGATTTATGTGGTGCTCAAAAATCAAATTCAGGATCTTGAGCTTGCGAGGCAAGCGCTTTGAGCATTGAACTATCACTCTGACCCCCAAAGCTACACTTTGGATAGATAGTGTTGGCAGTGAACAGTTCTTTCTGTTTCCTATATCTGTCAGGGTGATGTAGAAAAAGATGCAGTGCGATGCACACACGCACGCACGCGCACACACACACACACACACACACACACAGATAGGTTGATAGTTGTATCTATCAGTTTATGTATCTATTGTTTAAATCTGTTTACATACACCAACATTGACCTTTAGTGGGACACAAAAGGAACATAAACAATAATTGCAAAACATAATTTTAAAATTATGCACAACATAGTATGCAACAAAGTATAACTGTACAACTATGAAGTAAAAACGGCTTTAGTACTATGTTACACTGGGGAAACTCATTCTTGTACATTTTATGGTTGTGACTTGCTGGAAAACTGTTCATCATCCATGTAGCAATATGACACATTGATGTAGAATAGAAACTCAAGGTGGGGTTGCAAATAATCATCTTGCCTAAATTTTTGTTTCTTCCTTTGTTATAAAAGGAAATACGAAATGTATTGTCTAGAAAGATAAAATATACTAACTTATTGAAAAGTGAATTTAATTTATATGTAAAATTTGCATGTTAATGAAGTAATATGATGTTTTGATAAATATGTAGATTTTGTAATGTTTAAGTTACATATCTCTGTTTTCTCAAACATTTATCATTTTTTTTTATCGTGAAAAATTTCCATGTCCAATGATCAAGATTTTTGAAGTGTTCAGCCCGTTGCTGTTACCTGTGATCACCTTACAGTGCAGTGATATCATGCCAGGCCTTCTCTGTCCTCTGTAACTGTAACTTAGTAACCGTCAACCAACCTTTTCTTATCCTCATGATTTTTGTACTCTCCTCAAGGGCTGGTAATTTCCATTCTACCCTCAAATTCTATGACATCAACTCTTTTCCATTCCTTATGTGTGTGAGATTGTGGTAGTTATCTTTTGGTACCTGCCAATTTTATTAAACAAAATTACCTCTTACTCCATCCATGTTGCCCCAAGTCATAGAATTTTATTCCTTTTTCATGACTGAATTGTATTTCTTTATGTATATGCCACAATTTCTTTGTCAGTTTATCAATCCCTGGGCATTTTGTTGAGTTCATTCACTTTTTGGATAAGTGAATAATTTCGCATTAATATAGGAGCTAGGGTGTGTTTTCCTTTGAAACATTTATTTGTTTGTATATATGAACAATAGACTTCTGCATCACATAGTAATTCTATTTTAAATGTTTTTGAGAAATCTACAAGCCATTTTCCATAATAGCTGCACAAATTTACATTTCCGCAAACAGTACATAAAAATTCTGTATTCTCTGCATCCTTTTCACACTTGATATATTGAAGGGTCTTGGTTTTGGCTATTCTTTGTAAGATGAAGTGATAGCTCATTATGGTTTTGATTAGTCTCTCCCTGACAGTTAACGACGAGCAATTTTTTGTATGTATTTTGGCTTCACTTATGCTTTCTTTTTTTCTATTTATTTATTTATTTATTTATTTATTTATTTATTTATTTGTTTTGTGGTAAGGGTAAAGCTGTGCCTATCTTTTTTATGCGGGGCGGGGTGGTGCAGACCTTGCTAAGCTTCTGCTAAGTCTCTGCATCCCCTTAGCTGGCTTCACCTCGCTCTCTTCCTTGCCTTAGCCTCCCTGTGTATTGGGATAACGAGTCTGGGCCACTGGCCTGGTTTCTGCTTCCTTTTGAGAGATGTCTAGTTATTTCTCTTATCCAGTTTAATCAGGTCATTCATTGCTTATTAAGTTGTTGGTGTCATTGTATTTTCGGGGTGTTAACTCCTTTTTATTATGTAGTTGGATAGTTTGCAATCATTCTGCCAGCCATCCCTTCGTTCTGTTGTTTCCTTTGTTGTGTGAAAACTTCTGTTGATTATTGCAATCTTATTTCTCTATTTTCATGCTTCTGTTTCCTGTGCTTTCGGTCACTTGTCTGATAACTCCTTGCCCATTCAATGTCTTGAAACATTTCTCCTGCTTTTGCCTTCTAGTCGTTTCAGTCTCAGCTTATATATTTAAGCCTTTTATCCATTTTCATAATTGGAGAGAGATATGCTTCTAGTTTTATTCTTTGCCTGTACATATTCAATTTTCCTAGCATCATACTCTGAAAATACAGTTCTTTCCCCAATACCTTTTCTTAGCATTTTTGTTAGATATATGCTGATTGTAAATTCGTGTTTGCTTGTAGGTTCTTGATTTGGTTTCATTGGTCTATAACACGTACCATCTTAACATATATTTAAGTAAATTTTAAGCTTCCATTCTGATAATGTTAAATATATTTATGTTGTAACCTAGTAATTTTATGTTTTTGTACACTCTAAACAACTTTCCTTTCCTTTTGCCCCAGGTTCTACTGTCTACAATTCTACAGTAGGTTTTTATGAATTTGATTATTTTTGAAACATGTTAAAAGTATAGTATCTGCCATTTCATAACTGCAGTGTTTTACTTGACATAAGCTCCTTGTAGTTTGTCTATGTTGTAGCTAATGACAAGACATATTTACATTTTTAAGGAGAAATAATGTTTCATTATATTCGTAAATCACATTCTGTTTTTTCCACTTATGTATTAATGTGAATTTGTGTGGATTCCACCTCAGCTGTTGTGCAGAATGATTCCATGAATATGGATGGACAACATGTGACTTTGGGGCCTTCATTTAAATTATTTTGCCTACCCAATTAGATATAAGATTGCTGTACCATATGTGTCTTAGTTACTTTCTCAGTGCTGGGACAGAATATCCAGCATCCACAATTTATGGAAGGAAAGATTTATTTTACCTTACAATTTCCGAGCATCACAGTCCATACATGGGTAGCTACCAACAGTAAAATCACATTGCAGGAGGGAAAAAAGGAGCCAGACTGTTCACGGGGTGGAGGACACAAAGCCAGGTGAGGGCGGAAGGCACCCTTCCAGGTCCTGTCCCAGTAATCCCTCCTTCTGGGGCAAGTTCCAGTGTGTCACCCACTCCAACCAGGACCCGCCTCCCAAAACACATCAGTATTTTGTGACATCTAGATAAATGAGGTTTTTGGAGCACACCTGTAATCCAAACCATGACAATATGATAAACGTATGTTTAGTTTGTTGAAGACCTCCTATGATGTATTCTATAGTAACCATACCATTTTTTAATCCCCTCAAGGACTCTAGTCAATGTCAAGTGTTATCTCATCATGGGTGTGATTTGCATTTTCCTCATGTTCAGTGCTGCTAAATATTTTAAAAATATATCATGACCATTACTATATGTTGTAAAATTTGTAACATAACAGACACTTCTCATAGATCTTACAATTAAAGTAAAAAACGGATGTCCAGTGTCAGCTTATATTTATAATTAAGTTCTTCCGCTCTTCATTCTGTATTCCCTTCGCCTTAAAATAGAAACCAGTTGTTAATGGTTGCTTGCCTGGTGAAGTGACCGAAAACTTGATGTGTAAAATGACCAGGTCATTAAGAGAACTGCCTGGATTGAACTGCAATTTTTCATTGACTACAGCACCAGCTCCTGCACTAACAAACAGAAATTGGTAAGGAACCTCCTACCTTGCAGGCATACATTTTCGCACCTTTATTGTGAAGCAGTAGTCCAGCTCTTCTTTGGAGTTCAGAATCAATACCTCATCTGGCACAATAATGCTTTCTTTACATCTTTATTCAGAGTCATGGAGAATTCAAAGTGCTTGAGTGGCAAGTTTAACTTCTGCTTGCATGGAATTGTTTCATGTCCAGATGGAAATATTCTTCCCTGTGAAGGTATGATCTCTGGACCACTGGGCACCAAGTCATGGAGGGCAGGAAGCAAACATGTTATTAGTGGGACATGAGAGATTACAGTGAGTGGTGGCACTTCCAAATTCACCCTTGTTTACTTGACCCATAAATATGAGGTATAGGGGAAACAGTCTCATACATTTTTGATTTATAGCCTATGCCTTGCTTCTTGGAGATTCTTGCTCGGCTGCTGCATGGTACTGCCTCCTACTTGTCAAAAATAGAGCAGTTAGAAAAAGGTCATTCCTCTGATAACTAGTCTGTCGAGCCAGCTAATTTAGAGTAATGTGAAACTGTAATATAAGTGAATTCTAGAAAGAGTCCTAGCACTACACTATAATTGCACTGAAATGAGTTCCTTAATAATAAACACATGGCATATCATGATAGTATATAAGGTATTCTGTAAAGCAAGAGATAATATTTTGGCTACAAGCAGTGTGTATAGTAAAGGCAAGATTGTTTCTGGTGTCAAAGTCTATCACAGTATAGCAGAAATTCTCCTTTTTCCATGATGGACAGGGAACAACATATTCAACATAGCTGGTCTTTGTGAATGGGCCTTCTACATCTGAGATTCAGTGTTGGGCATTGCTGGCAGGTTGATATTCAGTAGGGGCTATAATTATGTTGCTCTTGATGTATACAATTTCATGTTGTTGAGCCTATGAATTACATTGATATAAACCAAATAATAGCAGTAATAACGGGATATTTTAGAAGGGCTTGCTACTATCTTCAGAATGGTAGTTCTTTGCATTGGGTTGTTAATATTATCCTCTACTGAGAATATTAACCAGTAGCTTTCGTACGAGACACTAATGTCTTTCTGCTGCTTTTTCCCTTGATACTTCACGAGAAAACTCAGTCCACACGTCTCCTTTTCAAGGCTTCTTGTCACTATTTTTTCTTGCTTCCCATCAGCTAAACCACGGGCCACAGCCCATTAGTTTTAGCTCTTGTTTCAAGCAATTTCTATTTCTAACACTAATCTTTATTCATTCTTTATAATCTATCCATTTTCTGCACACACGAAATTGTTAAATTAAAGTAGATGTGGTCTGAACTTTGCCAATTAAGGGTCACCATCTGGCCCCATCTATGACCCATTTAAATGCCTTTGTGGGAAACTACCACATTGCATTTAAAGATTCTCATTCAGTTGTGGCCATTTAAAATCAACATATATTTTTACCTGTATAGAAAAGCAACTGCAGAATTCTTCAGTGTTGCTGAGGCTTGCCTTAAATTTTTATTTCCGACTTGCAGTCGACTTGGGTCCTGGACTCTTCTATGATGGCTAAGAAAGTTGCACTTGATTAGTTCACTTTAAAGTTCCAGTCTCTGTAAGTCTTTGATAACTTTCTATATAGTACACCAAGAACGTTTGACATTGTATTTTTATTTAGTTTGTATACTTTTATCCCTATATTTCAAATTGCCACACACATTATCAGCAGGTTGCAACACAGAATACAGTATGCTTGATAGATCCCTGTCACTGAATTATACCTCATTAAACTTTATGTTCTTTCCTAATTATCATACAGCCTTCATATATATTTTCATTCATATTGTCCAGATTTTTGTCTATATAAATTGAAAAATGTGCAGCTTTTTAAGAGAAAAATACATTTTTCCATTGATCATATATTTTTTTCAGTCTCTGAGGCCTTCAAGCTGGTGTCTAACTACAGATCTAGAGAAAAAGAAAGATGGTAGTGGTAGTTCTAAAAAGAATCTGCAGTACCTGGTAAAGCAGCTAACTCAAGGTAGGCCATTACAGTTTCCTTAAGAAGGGAAAACCTCTTTAGACACACATGAAAGAGGTTGGCAAAGTCATCTCTTTAAATTTAGGGATTTGACATTTCCGGCTTTGACAAGATCTGTCCATAGGTGCCCATTCAATTTTCAGGGTCCTGGTCTTTCTTAATTTATATCCTTACTTGAACAGAAGGTGCTTTATGAGATTAGGAATGACAAGTCTCTGGATAAGGTTTACAGCCACTTCAGCCCTGTAGCTACAGAATATAAGATTTTGTTTTTCAGGAAAAATATAAAGACTTTCTGGTAATTTCCATGGGAATTTGCCAAAGAGTTAGAACCCCTGAGCTCGTTTCTTTTTTATTTTTTTCCTCTTCAATTCCTTCAACATAGGAACAAGCAACCCTTCCCATTGTCCTCGTGAGTGTGACAGGAATATTCTAGGGGAGCAGATAATGATCTCCGAGAATGTTTACTTTAAGAAGTATTTTATTAGGAATATCCAGAGATTATATTTTATAAATTTCTGTTACTACATTATGTTGTTGACTATTAATATCCTTTTGCCTTTGAAAATAAAATTATTATTGCCCACCTCCAAGGCAGTTAGTTCTATGGAACCAATTTCAGAATCTCCAGACAAAAGCTTCGAAAAGTAAACCCTTAAGCCCTTAATAATATGCTCCTTTAAAATTCTCTCACTACTAAAAACTGTATCAGCCAGAGTTTTTCAAAGAAACGGATCCTCTGAATATACAGTGATGGATTCTTGGGTAAATGAATACGAGATGAATAGATTGGGGCAAATATCCAGAGAATGCCTAACACGTCAGCTAGCCACTTATAAAAAAGATTTTTATTTTAAGAACGATTGAAAATTGTAAGCGCTGGAATATCTGAAATCAATAGAGCAGGCAGGGAATCTGGAAACTCAAGAAGGAGTGATTTATATTCTTAAGGCAGAATTTCTTCCGTGTAATTTCCATCTCTATTGTGAAGACTTTTTAACTGATTAGGTGAGACCCACCCACATTTCCCTTGTAATCTTTATTTAAAGTCACTCAATTATAAATGTTAACTATATCTGCAAAGTACCTTCACAGCAATTGTTAGATTAGTATTTCATTAAACAACTGGATAATCTCTTTTAGTTAATGGAACAAGTAAAATCAATTACCTTAAATATTCCTCTTCTTCATATTTCATGTTTATGTTTTAACATTGACCAAAACCGTGTGGATTAATATAACTTAAGTAATGATCTCCATGAATGTATTTGCTGTTTTGAATTCTTTGAGAATAAGCTGGGGATGTGAACGACCAAGTGTAATGAACTAAAACGTATTTCTTCAAAACAGATACGTAGAAAATCTAACTCCCTTTACCTAAAAATGTGACCTCATTTTTAGAAGTTTCTTTTTGTGTTAATGCACAATCACTATAGTAACTCATGATCCAAAAGATATGTATCCTTATATATGGGGTAAATTTGGTTACAGACACATATAAAAAGAACGCTGTGAGAAGACGAAGCAAACAATCCTATCTAATTTATGAGCTGAAAATTAGGATAACTACATCTATGACAATGTCACAGGGAATGAATTTTGCATATCTACACTTCAGAACAATGAGGCAATACATTTCAGTCACTGAAGTCATGTGCTTGGTGGTATTTTATGATGAAAATATTGTTAAATAGTGCCATTGCACAGGTAAATACCTCAAGGCGTGCCTTGCAAGCAAACACACATGCGAATACTTTTATATGCCAGGGTACAATAATCACACATAGGTAAAACTGATGTAATACTTTTCATACGATGTAATACAATATCCATTAATCCATTTCCACAATTGTTGAAACTATTTTTGATTAAAACTATACATGATTCAATTCAGAAGAGAGCATTATCTTTAGTCCTCAAGTCCCTGTCTCTTTTAATTTAGATGAATTTTTAAAAAATTCTTGAAATACACAGACTTTTACTTTTGAAACATCAAACATTATCTCATAACTTGGGTTAGTTCTTGTATGTTCAGTAGGAAAGCCATAAAATGTGCTTGTCATTTCAAGGCATCGAAATAAAACAAAGTGATTCTACTTTATTTCAATATTGATGATTTTTTACTTTGGCTGTTTAGATAAAGTGCCATCTTCCAGTTTCTCCATATAATGAAAGCATTTTCTACCTTTTAATTAGTAAATAATTAAAGGAGTTACTTTGTGAATATATATGTATATAAGTATATATGTATGCATACTCATACATATGTATGTATGTATACATACATAAGTATACACATATATATTACACATGACATATAATGTTCAAGCTCAGTGTATGCTACTTCAAGCTCACTCTGTGTATTTTTGACATGTTCCCAAGGTATTTCAGGATAACCTTGTACACTTTCTGTCCCATTCTTTGGAAAGAAAGCAAAACTTGACATTAGAAAAATCTTAATAGGTAATTGAATAAGAAGAAACTTAGTGCTCAGTGATATGATGTCTTGAGAAAAATATTTATGATATCCTTAGAAATTTTGAAACACATCTAACACAACAGAGCCTAGATGTTCGTGTTCTTCTTATATAGCATTGGTTAAATAAGCTTAACCTTGAAAATGTTTAAATAAAATATTAAATACTCCAGATTAACCACAACAAACATTTTGATAAAATAAATATGAATAATTCTTAGCTCATGAATGCAATGGTTTCCTTTGCTGAGTCTTCTCTCACTAAGTGAAAATCACGTTGATATTACATTTATTTCCTATAGTTCCTAGAATAGTGTTGATGTAATAAACTGAGTTGTTTATAAGTAGTGTGGCTATAACGCATTTACACACGCTTGAAGGTACAGGATTGCTTCCCCATAATGTTCCTAATTTTACTTTATGAGAAAAAATCGGTGGTTATGAATATTGGTTATATGTTTCTTAAATCATTTCTAGGTTAAGTTTATTTCACGTGTGCTTTGTGGCATCCCGCATGCCCTATATGATAATTTTAGCTTCATTTTGAGCTAACAACCCCACATGACGAAACTTGGTATGAGTAAAAGGGAGGAAATAAATAAAAATGAGGGATTGCAATAATAACTTTACTGTTTGATTGAAGATTCAATATTTTCAAGATTCTGGGCACCATGAGGTTCCTGAATCAATTGAAACAGTTCTATTCTTTTGGCATGCACTAAATCCCCAAACTCATCAGATTGAGAATCCCATTTCAATGTCAAGGTAAAAGGCTCAACTGTTAAGCTGAGCAAGTGTCATGGGGTTTCCTGTCACAACAGGCAATTTCTGCCTCTCAAAAAGCAAATACTTTGCAAAACGCAGGTGTGTCTACATTTCACCATGGACTCAGACTGTTATTTGCATTGTTACTAGCATCTTTTATTCAATCATCAGCCCTAGTTGACTAACTTCGACTTTAAGCTCAGTCTTCTAGAACAGGTCAACTATAACTCCAGAGGTTTCAACATTTAAATGGTTTGGGAACTTGTTAATCAGCGTAAATGCATCGGATGAGAGCTTTGCGTTCAGCAACCTCCCTTGACATATCATCAGCTCCGCATTGTAGATTGTTTGGGCACAACTGACATCTGAGTTTCTAGCGACAGAATAGCAAAAATAAGTATTGAGATCTCAGTTTCAATAGTCACATCCTGGGCAAAGAAATTGAGAATGTCCAGCATCATTCCCATCAGGACTTTTTTAATTAGAGGAATTCACAAATCTTCCTTTAGAGTATGTTGGAATAGGTGCCATCGCCCCTCCTCCTGTTTGCAGGGGAGTTTCTACATTTTACCTCACCTTCCCTTGTACTTGTCCCAGTAAAGTTACTTTCTACTGCCCTAGAGAAAAAGAAAGAAATCTAAGAATGAAAGTAAGTAGAAGCATTTCAGTACAACTGTTAGTACTCTGGCCTCTCAAACTTTTGAAGTCATTGAGACCTGGTATCACTACTAGTGATTAATAGCTTGTAGTAGAACAACACTTACTATTTATGCATTCAAAAAGATACTTTGAAAAACTATAAAATTTACAGATTTAAACATACATACAAATTATTTCCTCAAGGACAGAGAAAGCATCACTGCGAGATGAATATATTCAGTCATACTTATAAAATTTAATAGAAATTTCATAATGTTTTAAATAGAGAAAAATAATGAATTGAGTAGCTGAGAGCGTTCTGAGTTCGACAGATATCTGTTACTTTCAAATATCATTTTATGCTGAGGCATTTAACAGTGTTAAACCAGACAGCAGAATAGTGACAAATTACAACTTCTTTCTTACTACAATGTCTAGTCATTTGGGTAGTAAATGTAGATCAAATATTGATCAATATTGTACTTGTCTATGTACTACAAATACCATTTGAATTTCATATTTGTAATGATAACATTCCAGTTATTCCCTTAGTGATCTTATTAGTTGTCTGCTACATGTCTAAATGATAATATACCAAAGGATTTAGAAGTGATAAATATGCTTATTGTTGTAGCCTGTAAGTTTTGAAAAATAGCTTACTTCTTGGAGATTGGTAGTCAGCAAGATCCTATTGATAAATCAGAACTCATTTTAACCTTTTGATGAAATACATGGAATTAGGACAGATAATAGGAAAAATATCTGGCATTAATATTATGGCAAATTTTAGGAAACATGAATATTTTCCAAGTAAATAATTATCAGTAGAAAAATAAAATTTTCCATTACAATACAATTTTTTTCAGTATTTAATGTGTGAAGTTTTTGGAAGGCATTAAGCTGTATATGTGTGTGTGTGTGTGTATGACTGAGGTGGTGTATAATCAATAAAATTACATCATTGTGGAGTGAAACAATGTACTAGCTTAAATCTTATATGGATAGCTCACGCAGGTTTGTAAATTTACAAATATACCTTGCATACATAGCACCAAAAACCATTTTAAAAATCAATGTAGAGGGCAGTATTCCATGACAGAGAACAAAACCAACGGGAAGTGTCTAGGATGGCAGTCTTTTTTGTTTGCCCAATGAAGTTTCTATTTTCTTTTTTATGTAAATAAGTATGATAAAAATTTACCCTACAATCCAAGTTATATAAATTACCAAATTGGACAATGTATCGTTAATTGTTTTGGGAAATTTAAAGTGCCACAAAACTATGAGTTATTAGAATATGCTCAGAAAAATTTAGGTCGAGTCTTTTTTGAAATAAATGACTAAAAACATATTACCTAAAAGAAAACTACTATTATGTAAAAAAAATCAACAAAAGAGAATTAACTCTTCCTACAGACTTCAATGGCAATATAGTATGCAAAGATTTCATTGACATTTATATACAGATATAAACATAGATATATAATGCCTGAATACCCCCAAAGTGACAAATAAGTGCTATGTAGATTGTAGATGGCGCGGAGTTTGATTTAGTAAGCAGAGTTAGACTGCACTTTCAATCACTTCAGTCACTCTTCCCAGTGATTTCTAAATTGCATTTGGGTGTGCATTGTATAGTAACAAAGAGAACTTTAATTTTAAAGTATATATATACTTTAAAACGTGACAGCAAATCACAATGCAGGCAGTTCACACATTCTAATACAAAATCAATAGAGTAGCACTGTTTAAAAGGCAATGATTTATATATGAAACTGTAGAGGCGATGGTCATTTGATACAAATAGTTCAAAATGATATTGTGAAGGATTTGCCAGTAGTTTGAAAACTAGTATATATCAGATAAAGTTGAACTAGTGAATATAGAAGAGAAGGAGATCTGCATTTGTGCCACTAGATTAAAACTAATATCGGCTTTGTATCTGTTCAGTTTTCATTTCTTTGTTTATTTATCTATTTAGTCATTATTTCTTTATTTATTTTGAGACAGGGTCTCTCTCTGCAGCCCGGGCTGGCCCTGAACCCATTGTGGAGCTCAGGCTGACTTCGGACTCATGACTACCCTCCTATCTCAGCCTCCCCGAATGCTGCCAATACCGGCATGCACCACAACTCCCTGTTTATGTGATGCTGGGGATCGAACTCCTGCACTTAGTGCTTGCTAAGCAAGCACTTTAACTGCTGAGCCATTCCTCCAGCTCCTATTTATGTGTATTTGATCTTAATTTGAGAAGTGCCTTTAATGAATTATCCAAAGTGCCCAATTATTAGTCTGGTTTTTGTTGACATAATCGAATACTTGAGGTCAAGCAAATTATACCTGTGGTTTGTTTAGCTCATATTTTTTCTGAGACTAAAAATCCAGCATCAGTGTTCCCATGTGTTCAACCTGTGGAGAGGATTCAAGGTGGATGGGTGGTGAGAACACATTTGAAAGATATTACATTTCAAAATAAGAAAGAAGAGTTTCAAGCATCCAGTTTTCTCTTTGTGTAAAAATTTACTCTTGTAGAAATTGAACAGAGTTGGGAGAGAACTACACTATAACCTTTTCTAAAGCCACTACCACCAAAGACCTAATTAACTTCCAATTGAAGGTTCTACCACCTCTACATGACTGCTCTGAGGAGCCAAACTGTCAAGACAGCAATCTTCGTAGGACACATTTAAACAATATCCAAATTCTAGAACTCATTTGGGAAGGTTATATATACATCAAGATGAAATATCACATAGTATTTGAAGTTCGTATATGTTTTATATAGAGTGAAAATATCGAATCTTCGGGATTTGATGTAAGACCAGTTAATTCCCAAAGAGCAATTGATTTTTAAAAAGTTATTGTTGGTGTTTTCTTCTTTTGAGGATGGATAAGAACATCTTTCTGAATTATTTGAGGTATTGACAAGTGAATCCATGTCTAAGCACTAACATGGGTCAGAGCAATATTATTTGTTATTGAAAGTGTCACAGATAAATGATCACTGAAAAAAAACCTGAAGTGGATGGAATTTATAGTGACTTTTCTGGTCAATATTAGCATTGAAATGATTAGTACAACTTGTTTTCTGCTTATTTTGCCTGTTACTAATCTGTACATTGGAGGGGCGGGTCAAACCCTGAAGATTATTAGTGAATACCTATGGTACAGATTTTATTGTCATTGATTCTAAACTTGATTTTCTTGGGGCTGGGTATGCAGCTAGTAGTTCAGTCTTAGAGCACTAAGCTGACATGCATAAAGTCCTGGGTTCCATTTCAACTATCACAAAAACAAAAACAAAACCAAAACATTTGACTTTTTATTTTAGAAATTGCAGAAATTGCTGCATTTCAACTCACATAGTTCTTATTTATTCTCTTTGTGATTATACAAGATTGGACAGTGTGGCTGTACTAAAAATTATTCCAAAACATGAATATAAATTTCATAAATTTCCACATTTTCACTATTATCTATAGAGTCAAAGCTATCACAAACATATATGTACATATGTTCTATCATGTTTTTGTCGCCATGCTGCTACGTTCCTCCTAGCGAGATTGTGACCTTGAAAGATATGTAATTTTAAATTTTGATAGATTCATTAAATACTATTTTCATGAAAACTAATAATTCATATTTTAAATATTGAAATTTATATTTTCTTTTGTATTTCATTGTATTTTAGAAAAGTTGTTCCTGTTCCATTTTTGCAAATAACTAAAAATAATTCAGGAAGATCAATATAATGTTGATAATCATATATATATGATTATTAGTGATTCAATACCTTCGAAGTGCATATCAATCATTTTGGCCTTCTCTTTTTAAATTATGCTTTCATGCTCTTTTTGTTCTTTAAAAAGTTCAGGTTTTCAAGCTGGAGGAATGGCTCAGCGGTTAAAGCACTTGCTTAGCAAGTGCTAATTCAAGTGCTAAGTACCCGAGTTCGGTTCCCCAGCACCACATAAACTGGGTGTGGTGACACATGCCTGTAATCCGAGCACTTGGGAGGCTGAGGCAGGAGGATTGCCCTGAATCCAAGGCCAGCCTGGGCTCCATAATGAGTTCAGGACCAGCCTGGACTACAGAGCAAGACCCTGTCTCAAAAAAAAAAAAAAAATTAGATTTTCTAACCTGATGATCAACATTTCTATTTTTATATATTTTGTTTAGTATGTATTTTAAGATAGTTGTTTTGTTTTACACTGCCTTTAATCTACTCTTTTATTTTGATATATCCTATTGAAAAACTAAATTTTAATTCATTGACCCTTGCATTTTTTCTATCTATATGTATTCATGTTCTAGTATTTATATATTTTTTTCTCCTACTGATTTTGTATTCAGATTATTCTTGCTTCTCTGAATGCTTGAAATGTACCATCGGATTGTTTGGCATTGCTTTGTTCGTTGAATGTGTCTACTCACAACTATAAATTTCCTTCTGTGCACTCTTTTCAATATATTTCATACATTCTGGTATGATGTGCGTCCACTGTCATTTGTCCCAAGGAAGTTTTTTTTTTTTTTTTGTATTCCTTCCCTGATTTTCTCTTTCCATTATTTGGTCAATAATGTTGTTTAATCTTCATCTGTTTGCTTAGATTATTTTGGTGTTGATTTCTAGTTTCATTATATTATGATCTGAAAGAATGTATAAAATAATTTTCATTCTTTTCTTCTTCTTTAGACATGACATTGGCCATATAGTTTCACATGATACTGAGAAATGTGTGCCTTCTGTTGATATTGAATGGAAACCTCCATAGATATCTGTTAAATCCATTTGTTCAATGATGCGGTTGACTCTGTTGATCTTTTGCTTGTTGACCTAATTGTGAATGTGCCTACTTTCCCATATTTTTAGACGCATAATTCATAATAGTTAAATCTTGGAAGAAGCCATTATGTTCACCAACAAACGAATGGCAAAAAGAGATATGGTATATGTACACAGTGAAGTGCTACCCTGCTGTAACAGAAAATATATTTGAGTCATTTCTGGGAAAATAGATACACCTTAAGACAATCACTATTAGCCAAATGAATTAGACAAATATATTTAACAGATGGTTAAATATCCCAAAGTATATTTAATATGAGAAAAACAAATTCTAAAAAAAACCCTTCTAAAATGTAAAAGTGTAAAATAAAATAGCAATAGAATAAAACAAAAAATAAAATATGGGAATGACAATATTGTGTTTGCCTATACAGGAACAAGAGAAGTCTTTCCATTTTCAAAATCCCTAGTCCTTATTACACAAATTTGTTATCTCTCTTGATGCTTTTATATATAGTATTTCATAACCTAACATGTATCCATATAAAAAATGGCCTATGTAGGTGTTCAAATTAGACAGGACTTTTTGATATTATTTTCTTTGGGTGTGTCATACTGGGTATTGGATCCAAAGCCTTTGCACTGTGATACATTGCAGACCTTTTTTTAATTTCTGATTTCGAGATAGAATCTCCCTAATCTGCTAAATTGCTGAAACTCTGCTCAAACTTGTGATCCACTTGTCTGAGCCTCCCAGAGTTCTGCGATTACAGGACTGCAGCACTGGGCCCGAATCAAATCTCATTCAGTCACTGAATGCATATTTTCAGTGTGCTTACTGTGTATCATGGCCTGTGATAGGCAGAGGAATGAAAGGATTAACATAAATGAGTGCTTGCTAATCTCATGAAATTTATGTTGCATCATGGGAAGCAAAGCGACTACTAGCCAACTGTAAATTATTTAATTACAATTCCTGGTGAATATAAAAAATAAAAATGTCAACAGAATCATTTAATTAGTGAGAGAAATTATATGAAATTTGGAATCTGAAAAATGTGTCTTAAGTAAGTGAAGAATGAGGACAGTGAGATGAAGAATAGATAAAGGTGAGGAAAGAAGAATGAAAATTTTAAGTTTGGAGGGATAATAGAACAGGACAAATTGTGTATACTTGTCTTGAAAGAAAACAGGGAGTTAAATACAATTTTAAGTGACAGTGATAGTAACATCCGCCCCCCCCCCCCAAAAAAAAAAAAAAGTCGTATTAGTCGAAAGTGAGGGAAAGACAAGAACACTTATGGACAGACCAAAATAAGATGATTATGCATGGAAACTGTCACAAGTAACATCCGGTAAAGTATGTGGGAAAATGGAAAATTAATAGAATTCTATTAATTACCCTCTTTTCTCTGTAGATTAGGAATATCACTTAGTTATTTGATTACCAAAGTACATACTGATCCTATTTTTAGCACTGATGTATTGTTACATGGATCACAGTAACATGGGGGCTACAAGGGACAATAATCAGGTATGTTTTAGTTCTCATGAATACCTTCCTTGTATTATTACATGACAATTAATGAAATCTGTAAGACCTTTATAATTTATATACTAATGTGTAGAATGATACCTTATATCTTGAGATGTTTTGGGAGGATTGATGGAGTGACAAGAATTTCATCACCAGACAGAGTTGTGTTTCAGCGGTAACAATTTTAGTTCACGCCTAACTCAGTAATCATTGGCACATTATTTAAGCTTATGGATTTATTTTCTTGCCTATAAAATGAAGACAAGCTTTTTTAAACCTTTTTTTTTACAGTGTGACTATTTTACGGGTTGCAATTGAAATTTAATTGATTTAATATGTGTATGATATCAAGAATAATGCAATTGCTCAGAAAATTATAATTTCTTGAGTGTTAAGAGTAATAATAGGAGTGGTTTCCATTTTATTATTTTATACACTGGCACACTGGATCAAAGAAAGTTCCTCCTGCCATGACACTTAAGAAAGGACATCAGAGACAAAGAACCTTGATGGTAGAAAAAAGCACATGGCGTGCCTTAAGAAGCTTTCATCAGCTCTGAGCCATTAGGAGATCAGACAAGGGAAAAAACTTCCTCTAACCTGCGACATACAGAGAAATTGTTCATTCACAAAGTAGAAAATCTATCTTTATTAGAACAGAAGTGTGAAGTGGAATTTTCAAAGGCAGTCCATTTACAAAGCAAAAGCGAACAAAGGGGAGCATTTCTTCTTATTCTTGTCCATTTGCAGAGTGGTTTATTCATTTTGCTTAATTTCATAAATCATTTACGATATTACATAATAAACTTAATGGTCATCTTCATTGGTTATTTTTTTCTAAGAAAAATGTGCCAGATACAGGAATATAATTATTTTTTCCTTTTAAATATGAATAAATGAGACAAAGTACTTTTATAATATTTCGTACACTGATAAAACTGGTGTGAGAGAGCTCTTCAACAAGCAATATTTAATCTCAATTAAAATTTTTAATTTCCAGACTATTGGATGTTCTTGAAGCTTAAAAAACAACATGGCACATAGAGGATATTTTTAATTACATTATTAAAATTTACATGCAATATTTAATGTTTCTTCAGATGATTACTATTTGTAATCATTTCAAGTCAGGAATGATAAACATGGCCATTCGGACAACTTATCGGCACACATCAAAATAGAGGAAATGAAGATGACCTCTGAGGATCAAAAAGTACAAGGAAAGGGCTGGAGAAACAGCGCAGTAGTCATAGCTCTTGCTTAGCAAGTGCAAGGCCCTTAGTTTGATTCCCCAAACACCTACACTAGGTGCGGTGACACCTGGCTGAAATGCCAGCACTTGGGAGGCTGAGGCAGGAGTGAAGTATTTTTGAGGCGAGCCTGGGCTACATATATGACAGATTATAACAGATACATCTTCCATTTATTGAATTTTTTACATGTTAGGTCTGCAATACATGCTCCCCTTCAAAAGGAAGAGTTGGAGAGAACTAGTGTTTCTTAAGATCCTCCAGTCTTCCTTTCTCTAGTCTTCCCTCTTGCCCCTCCCTGAACAGACTCAGTATTACCACGTTTCATAAATTCATTATCTGAAAGGTATCTGAGATCCATTTGATCTTTTCTCTATCTGCTAGTACTGGCTTATGCCAATCCACCACCTTCTCTCTTTAGGATGAATACAGTGACCTCTCTCCTGCCACCTCTGTTTACATTATTGCTGAACTTCAATCTAATCTCTAAAAAAGAGAGCCGATATATTTCTAAAATATGCTTTGTCTTTCTTAATGCAACCTGCAAGGCCTTGTTTGATTTGGCCTCTGTGAAACTCCCCAGTCCATTCTGCTATCTCCCTTCCTCATATGAGAATTTTGGACTGCTCACTTCTTGAGATCTCAATCAGTCATCAATCTATCTGAATTATTTGTGCATAACCTAGTATCTTGCTCATCTATGGGGTCTAGTAACTATCACATGATATCTTATTTTAAATGAGACACTGGCCTTTACAATGATTGGCATCTTATTACTTTATATACTTGTTTACTTACACGTTTTGTAGCCCGCTCCCAATTCAGAGAACAAAGTTTTGTGAAGATAGGGACACAATTTCTTCCTGTTCTCTGCAGTATTTCTAGCTATTCAAACAGCAACATGTACTAGACCTTAAGTAAATATTTGTTTAAAAATCTAGTAAATATTTACTATCTTCTTGTATATGAATAATATAAATTCAAAATTCGGTCTGGAAAAGAACAACATGACTCTTTTACATCATAAGACTTTATTTGTTCAATCTGTTCTTTTTTCATAAATTTTGAGGAATTGGTGCATATTCACACACCATCTTGATCATCTTACCTCCTTGTGCACAATCTTGCCTGCCCATCCCCCTTATTTCTCTTGAAAACTCTCTTCCTGTTTTCTACCCTATGTCTTTTTTGGATCTTTTGCTTATTTGTAATTTGGATTTTTCATATTAGAGAAATCTTGAAATATTGAACCTGCTGTCTGATTCATTTTACTAAGCATAATGATTTTGAGATGTATTTTCTTGCATATTTCTGAAATTTATCTTTCTTCATGGCTGAGTATTACTCCATTGTGTATACACATCATATTTTCTTTGTCCACTCACTTGTTGAGGAATGTATCAGCCATTCCCAATGTTTAGCTATTGAAAGTTGTTCTCCTATGAACATGGACATGCATAAATCACTGTTATATAGTGTCTTTAAATCTTTTAGAATGATATCCAGACATAGCTTGTCAAATGGAATATCTATTTTCAGTTTTTTTGAGGAATATTCATACTGATTTTCATATTGATTGCACCGTTTTACAGTCCCACCAACAATATAGAATGGTCCATTGTGTTGTGTTTTGAGTTCTTAATAACACACATTCCTACTGGAGTAAGGTGGAATTTCAGTGTTATTTTAATTTTTATTTTTCTAATGGCTAAGGTTCTGACTTTTTATTATTTCTCACTGCAAGGACCCAATGCTTGGCATCCACAACTTAAGGGAGAAAATTTCTGTTTTAGCTCACAGTTTTAGAATCTCTCCATCGATCCATGGGCTTTAGACAACAGTGGAAGCACACGGTAGAGGCCTAAGCAGAGGAAAGCTGTTCATGTCATGGCAACAAGAAGCGGGAAAAGGAAGAGTTAGCATATACCCTTCAAAGCCAAGCCTCAGTGTCGGTTCCTCCTGGCTCAAACCTAGTTATCCTCCTCTTCGAACAAGGCCCCACCTCATAACAACACATTGAATGCATATTCTGCAGCATCCAAATACATGAAGCTTTGAGGGAATATCTCACATCCAAATCATAACATTCTGCCCCAGACCACTTCAAGATTCAGGTCTAACTCTTTATGCTCTTGCTCATTTTCTGAGAATTGCCAGTGTCTTAAAAGTTTCAGCACTACTAAAAGTTCGAGTCCAAAATCTCCTGTGAGTCTCAGGCAAGGTGAAAATCAAAGAAAAGTTAAACACTTCCAACATACAATGATGCAGGTTGAACATTCCAATTCCAAAGGGAAAGAAGAAGAAGACAGAAAGAAATCAGAGCAAATAGGGATGGAAACTCAGCAAGGCGAGCACCAAATCCTGCAGTTTTATTAAATCCTGTAACTCTGTGTCCAGCAGCTGAGCCATGCTGTGGTGATACTGATAACCCCAGCCATATGGCATTTTCTCCAGCTGTAACGTCTGTGCTTTCCTCTTTGGGATGTTTCTGCTAACAGCCTTTTGCCTTCCTCTTCAGACTATCCCTGTTTCTGGAATTTCCAAATTTCACGGAACTCCAAGGCAAACCTTTGTGCCTTTCAGGGACACATTGTAAGACTTTTAAGGTCTTCTGAAATCTGGGCAGAAGCCTTCCTGACCTCACATATCTTGCATTCTGAATGCCTCAAACCATAGGAAAGATATTAAATTCTACCACTGGCTTAAGCAGCAGCCTGGCCTCCTTGGACAATGGCTACAGAGCAGCCTCAAGTGCCCAATGGCTGGACTCCAGATGATGGACCTCTGGATGTGTGAACTCTGACAAAATATTTCCATCTTTTTCCTTATGTCCTGTCCTGAGGTACACTTCTCAGAGGAAAGCCTTTTGCTTTTGCACACCAGAATTAATAAAGACTCGGGCCTTGAGGATTACTCAGAGGACTTCAAGCCATCTTTCTTATACTCCTGATGCAGAATACCTAACTTCTTTTCATTCATGATGTCTTCAACAAGTATGGCCACTTTTGCCTAAACCTTGAAGTTACTTGCTTCCAAAAATAACTGTAAGCTTTTTATATCATTCTTCTTTTTCTATTTTATACTATATTTCACTGTATTGTTGACTAGGCTTAAAGTCCCAAGAAGTACACAAGTTAGAGCCTGAATATTGGACTGTCTCAATATTTCCTCCCCCAGATTAATTATTTCAAAAAAAAAAAAACTAGTCCCCAAATCAACATAGTGTCAATTCCAGGCAAACTCTCTGGACTGGAAAAAAATAACAATAACCTTTACCAGAGCATAGCACACATGGTTTCTAGACTAGTTGCCAATAAAGTCCTCCTTCCCATCTAAAATCACTTGAGACTTATTTCTACAATTCACACTTCTATCAGCATTTTGGACTTCTGAGCTCACACCAGAATCTCCCATTAAGCTAGTTTCATAGCACTCTAAGGATTCTTCGCATGACATCTTCAAACCATTCTGAACACTTCCCATGAACCAGTTCCAAAGGCTTCTAAACTACGTTATTGAGTAAAGTCACAGCAACGACCCCACTTCTCTGATACCAATTTCTGAATTATTATTGCTCTGATAGAATGACTGACAGCCATAACTTAGGAAGAAAATGTTTATTTAATCTCACATTTTCAGAAAGCCTCAGCCCATCCATGGGTGGTCTACAATAATGGAGGCGCATGGTGGAGGGCTGGCAAGAGGACAGCTTTTTGCAGCACGGCAACAGAAAGCCCAAGGGAGCCACTAAGAATGGAGTTAGTATACACCCTTCATGATCAAACTCCTCTGTTCCACATCTAGAGATATTTCACAAAATCAAAATACATGGGGTTTTTGGGGAACATTCCACCTCTGTTTCCATTATTTTGTCACTGTTTGGAAAGATTACCTGACATCCACAATTTAAAGAAGATTTATATTATCTCACATTTTTAGCAGGTATCCATTCATGAGTGTCTACCGATGATGGGAGCACATCATCCAGCAGTAGACAGGAAGCCAAGTAAGCAAGGAAAGGTGCAGGTGGCATATATCTTTCCAGGTTGTGTCCTCATGTCCCAGTGATCCACCCCTTCTGGGATGAGCCACAGTGTTCTGCACATTTGGTGTCAATTGTGAATGTCATGCCCCTTCCAACCAATGCTCCCCCACGCCCCTCAACAGTACATTAATCCATACGTATTCCACATCATCCAATTGAGGTTTCCAGACTCAATGTATAATGTTCTACTCCTATCTCCTAAAAGATTTGTGCCTAGTTACTCATGAGAAATGCATTTACTCCCTCTCTAAGAATTGGCAAAGTATTAACAGTTCTAGCACTACAAAAATGTCCTAGTCCTAAGTTTCCTCTGAGACTCAAAGCAAACTCTTAGTGGTAATCCCTCTGAAAATCAAATGACCATTAAACATTTCCAACAAACAAGGGTGCAACAAAATAAACATTCTCATTCCAAAAGACATGAATAGGAGGATAAAATGCAATAGGACTAAAGCATGCATAAAAACCAGCATGGCCAGCGCAAAATTTTGCCATTTCATTAAATCCTGTAGCTTTGTGTCCAGTGTCCCTTATGATATGTGGTGAGATGTAAATTCCAAAAACTTTGAACAATCCTGTTCTTACGACACTGCTGCTTATCTCAACTTTGATGGTTTCTCTTTGGGCTGGCTCCATTCATAGCCTGTGACCTTCCTCTGAAGAAGATTCATGTTCCTGGCATCTTCAAATTTCTGTAATCTCCACTGAACTCATGATTTCCTTTTCCCATCTTCATATACTGCCCTCCCAAAGGCACACTGACTTTCTAAATTTGGGTGGAACCTTCCATGACTCCAGGGCTCTTGCATTCTGCATGTCTATAAAGCAAGCATTATGTAAACGATGTACTGTGCTGCCACTGGCCAGAGCAGCAGCCTGGCCTCTTTGAACAATGCCTGCAGCAGCCTCCAATTGCCTGGATGCCTGAACTCCAAATGGCTGAACTCAGAAAAAATACTTTTTATCTTTGGATTTACAGCCTGCCCTGCTATACTCTTCTCTGAGCGATGTCTTTCGCTTTTCCATTTGCAAACTGATAAAGGGTAGAGTCTTGCAGATTCTTGGAATATACTGAAGAAAACTTTTGTTTTTTTGTAGGTCTGATTCCAAGTATTTGGCTTCTTTGTAATGCTAATCTCTTCAGCAGCCAAGCCATCTTTCACCTCAACTTTGCAATCCCTTCCAGTCTGGTAAAGTGCAAACTTTTCCTATCTTTTTGCTCCAATATTTCCTCCTATTTTTCAGTGTAGACCAGGCTAGAAACCACAAGCAGTGCCTACATGACACCTTGAGCATTGGGCAGCTTTGAATTTTCCTCCACCATATTAAGTAGTCTTTTATCTCAGTTTCAGTTAGCATCTCAGGGTAAGGGGAAAATGTTGACACACTACTTGCCAGAGAAGTGAAAGCAAGCTTTAGTAGACCAAATGGCAGTAAAGTCCTCTTTCCCATCGTTAACCTTTTGAACTTGGCCTTTGGCACCCACTTGTCTCAGTTACTTTTGATTGCTAGGAAAGAATACTCAGAGTTCCCAGACCGAGGGAGGAAAGATTTCTTTTAGCCCAGTTTTGGATAGTCATTCCAGTCACGGGAGGCTGACAACAGTGGAAGCACATGACAAAGGTGAGCTTGAGCGAGCTCTTCAAAGCTTGACAGGTGGGAGCCAAGTCTTGGAGAAAAGATGAAAGCAGCGCACATCCATCCAAATCAAGGCCAAGCATCTGCCCATTCCAGCCAGGTCCCAAATCCCAACAGCACACAGTAGCCATAGGTAATCTATAGCATCCAAATACATGATGCTTTTGTGGGACATATCTAATTCATAGCAGCACATTTCTACCAGCATTTGATTCTCATGCCCTTTGACCAGAATCTCCCATCAAGCTTGGCTCACAGTGTTCTGAGCCTTCTCGAGCCATCATCTCCACATTTTGTTTGTGTCTTCTCACACCAAGCAACTCCAATTCCTTCCAAATCACATGGTCACTTAAAATCACAATAAGAATTCTACTCTGAGTACGAATTCTGTCTTAGTTACTTTTTCATTGCTTGGAATGAATATTCAGCATATACAACTTAAGGGAGGAAACATTCGTTTTAGATCACAGTTCTCAAAGGTCTCATTCTATTCATGGATAGCTGGCTATTTTGGAAGCACATAGCAGAGGCCCAGAAGGAGGAAAACCTGTTTAGGGCATTACAGACAAGAGAACAAGTGAGCACAGAAGGTCAGAGCTAGCATGTACCTTTCTATCTCAGTGATTCACTCCTTCTGGGTCAAGCCCCAGTGATTTGACTCAAGGTAGACCCCAATGTTCTGCCCATTCTGGCTAGGCCCCACCACGTAAGAGCATATGGTTCCATAGATACTCTGCAACATACAAACACACGAGTCTCTGGGGGGACTTTTCCGATCCAACCATAACAACATCTAAACCATGACAGATGCTCAACATTTTTTTCATGTACTTTTTGGCCATTTGTGCTTTTTTTTCTGAGAACTGTTTATTTATTTCTATTGTCTTTTTTATTGGGTCTTTTATTGTTGGGAGTCTATTTTTTTCACTTCTATGCATATTCAAAATATTAGCCTTTTGTCCAAGTAGTAGCTGCCAATTATTTTCCAACTGCTTTTGGTTCTCTTTTCACTGTTTTACTGTGTGGAAACTATTTAAATTAGATATAATCCTCGTGTTTGAGTCTTGGTGTTACGTCTTGTGCAATACTGTTTGGTTGAGAACATCTTTGACTACCCTTATGTTTTCAAAGGCTTTGCCTTTTTAAAAACCTTCAGCAGGTTTATGTACCTCTTTTGATACCTAGGTCTTTGATCCATTTTGATTGCAATGCATAATTGCATTATTCAAGATCTCCTGAAGTTATAATCTGAAATATGCATAAGTAATAGTATTTGATATTTTGAAGACACACAAAATATCAACAGAATAATTATGAGATGGGTTCTGTTGTCTATACTGTGATTTCAGCTACTTGGGTGGCTGAGGAAAAAGAATTGCAAGGTTGAAACTCCTTTGGGCAACTTTGTAAGACCTTATTACAAAACAAAGAATAAAAATTATAGAAAATGTAGGTCAGTGGAAGGATGTTTTTCTACCAAGTATGAGGATCTCAGTTCAACTCTTAATATGAAAAACAAAATACTGAATACTGAATAAGTAGTTTCTGGACAAATCAAAAATAAGAAGCTATTTATAATACTGACTGTAGTAGAATTCTATGTCTAACAGACTATCTATGATGTATATCACTCCATGAGCTTGTTGAGACAGACACACATATTATACCAGTTTCAAACCTTGTAAGACAATACTTCATTGCTGGTTAAGTGAGATGAAACCTGAAATTCTCTCTATTTCAAGCTTCAACTCTGAGAACTTTTATGAAATATATAAATCTATTTCTATCCTCAGTAAACAAAACATGATGAACATAATAAATCTTTTCTTTTGTTATTAGACTTCTAATATTTTAGGATCCTTGCTCATATCTCAATTGTTGTAATATTAATTATGCTATATAAAATGTGTCTATGACTATTATTATGTAGAAAAGAAGAACACATCAATTACCAGCTTCTGTCTGTCTTCAAGGACCCATAAAATGCACCATTATTTGAACTAATTTATTTTTGCAATGCTCTTGGGAATTACATTAATGGACAACAGAAAGTGAGAAACGCTCAAAGTATTGGCACAGTATTCAACAACAAAAAAAGAAATAGTAAGTTTTCCTCACTGGAGGTGTTTATGTGAAGAAGTGTTGATTATGTGGCTTTTGCATTACAGTGAACAAGTGTCAATGGACTATTTGTGGCAAATAGACCTTAAAATTACTCAGTAGAAAATATCCACTGGTCTTAATACCGTCCACAAACGAACATATGGAAAATCTAAGATTTAGTCCTTAATATATACTGATCTAAAAGTTTACTGATCCAAAGTTTCAAGCCAAATCATATTAACTTATCTTCATCATATGCTCTTCTATTTTTTCCTGTGAATAAATTGCAGCTGTGGATGTATATTGCATCAATGTAGATAGGCTGAAGAAGCTGTGATTTTCAGAATTCTTTATTCTGCATATTACCTACATGGTACATGGACCACAAGAAAGTGGTTTGAACAAGATTTATAGGAAGATAAAGTAACAATTCATTTTCTTCAGGATATCTACTCAGGACGTGGTGTGGTTTTGAGCCACACCGTGTGTTGTTGCTGCTTCCTACATGATAATCCACCTGGTTTACATGGGACACAACTTGAGTCCACAGCATCTTCAATACTTATAAAGTCTCCTCCTTCAGTTTATCTTACACTTGCTCCAGTTGATTATTTCTGTGATGAGTGGCATTAGGTTCTCCCACCAGAAGATTAACATCAAAGTGGAAAATTTCCATCTAGTAGGTAAGGAACTCATGCAGGTTTCAGCCCATCATGTGAATTTCCTAATGGAAATTTCCTTGATGTTTCTAATTTCCCTGTTTACAATTCTGGCTTCCCCCATTGATATTGACACCATCACTAGACATGGAAGTGGAATAAACTTTAAGCTATTTCCACAGTTGCATGTGGGTAAATCTTTCTCCATTTTATTGATATGTACAAGTGCAAAACATAAAGTTTACATTGATTGTGAGTATTTTTTGCACATATATATCATGGCAAAGTTACAAATCCTTCCCTCCTCTCTTTTTGACTCTCCAACTCCCTCCCTCTCCCTTCCAGTTCCCGTTATTCCCCACATTAAGTTCCATGAAATAATTGTGATCTGGGTCTCTCATATTAGAGAGACCATTCAATATTTCACCTTCTGCTTCTCACTCACTTCACTAAGCATGATGGTCTCAAGTTGCCTCCATTTACCTACAAAAACCTCCAACCTATCTGTCTTTATAGATGCACAGTATTCCATTGTGTATAAATACCCCAATTTATGTATCCATTGGCCTGTAGATGGGTATTTTGATGTCTTCCACATTTTAGCTATTTTGTCTATGCTGCTATGAACATGGGTATAAGCATATCTCTGTTATATGTTGTTTTTAACTCTTTTGGAAAAATTCCTAGAAAAGGTATCACTGTACTGAAGGAGATATTTATTTGGAATATAAATTAGACAAATATCAAAAGGACATAGGTGCAGGCAAAGACTTTCTTAATAAGACACCAAAAGCAAGAGAAATAGCCCCCAGAATTAATAAATGGAATTATGTTGAATTAAGAAGTTTCTGCGTGGCAAAGTAAATTTTCAACAGTGTAAAAAGAGAACCAACAGACTGAGAAAAAATATTCACTACCAATACCTCAGATAGGAGGCTCATAACTAGAATACACAGAGAACCAAAGAAAAGTAAGACCCTCAAAATCAAAGACCCTATTGAAAAATGGGCATGTGGGTAAATTTTAAATAGTGAATTAAATCTTGTATATGTATAATACCATATATGATGTATATTTTATCACTTTGCATACTTATACATATATCTATTTCTAATATCTATCATTTACCTATCAATTTGAATTTTTTCTTTATTGCTTCAGTGGAACAATCAAAAACAATTTCAGTAGGATATGCTCTGGCTACATTTTTTCTGATTGATTTATGGTATATAATTAACTAAAAGATAAACATTTTATTTGGCTAGAAGTATATAAAATGTACATCATGTTGAGCTCTCTAATGAGAATCTCTTTGAGTCTCCGATTATGAGGAATAAAATTTCAGCTGTTTGAGTGGGTGTTCAAGAGAGGAAGCTGTTCATCAGTCAAAACAAAAAATACACGCACGTACACATACACTTGTGTACAAACACACAAACATGCATCCCTTACAATTCATGTTCCCAACACATTGTTTCTCTATCTTGATGAAACAGAGTTAAACATTCTAGAAATTCTGGATCATCCCATCCTTTCCTGTATTCTACCTATAATAATATTTACAATATCCATGTTACTTGTCTGGTGCCCATCTCATATTATACAGCTTCTTTCTTATCCACAAGCATTTGTGCTCACTGTCCACCCTAGAGTTTATAGCCTTGGCCCAGACACCGAAAAAGACATTAGAATTGTGGCAGAATTATCCACAGGTATCTTCCTAGTGAATCCAAACATAGCTTCAACAGGGTGCATGTTAAACAGAAACCATGGGGACATTTTAGTAGACAACTCTTAAAGTTTGCAAGACAGAAGTCTTATTTATCTGTATCATATCTTTATACCTGATCTATTATTATATTGTCATCTTTCTTATTTCACTTGGCTTTCCTTATGAGTATGTGCTTTGTTCCCATATTTTTGCAATTTATGACTCTTGCTATTAAACATTTATCTTCATGAAACCCACTAGTATTTAATTTAAATAATACTTAAGGCTGGCAATATTAACTCTTCTGTACTGTCAGTATGGTTAGAGTTTAAAAAGTGTAATGGATGGATTGAATTTGTTCTTTTGCCTGTTGCAATCACTGTATTTCTGAAATATTGGTAATAAAATATGAATGAAAAATTTCTAAGATTTACCAAATTTTTATCAGTTTATTTTCTCTGATCATGTTGACTCATTTGTGAGTTATCATGTACAATATATATCTTTTCTCTGTATTAATATTGGTTTCACAAAATAATTGTTCATTACTGAGGACTGAATCTAGTTCTCTGCTTCACATGATATACAGTACCATCCCACTGGTACATGATATACAAGGACCATCCCAACCCAAAAAGATTTTGTTTTCGCATTACTGGGGCTTGAACCCAGGTCCTTCCCATGGGGCCACACCTCCATCTCATTTTATTTCTTATTTTGAGATGTGTTCCTAAGTCACCAGCTTGTTCTCAAACTTAGGCTCCTCCTGCCTCAGCCTTTCAGATGGCTCAGATTTCCAGCATGTGCCACTATGCCTCACTAATCTCTTTTTCTTAAAAAGATACATGTGTGCCAATATCCCAAGTTTAACATAATTATTTTATATTACAAATACATGCCAATAAAAAGAATAATTTTTGAAAATTAAAATAGTAAATATTTAGGTGCATTAATTACTATGATTATTATTACTACTAGCAGTAATAGTATCAATAGTAGTAGCAGTAGCACTGAGCATCAAGCCCAAGGCCTTCAACTGAAGCTACATTCCCAATCGATTTTTGTTTTTTTGATTTTGATTCAGGGTCTCATCAATTCACTAAGTGGCCCAGGCTGGCCTCGAACTTGTGATTCTCCTGCTGAGCATCCCAGAAGGCTGGGATCATGGCGTGCACCAGCATGGGGAGCTGAATGAGAAACATTTTCGAAATGTGTTTTTTGTTTTTTTTTTTGTGATGCCTTCTGTGCCTGTGGACTTCAATTTGCTGGGTTTTTTTTTCTTATTGTTCTTATCTTCTTAAAACACCAGCACACTCATTTACATGTATAGTTTGATCATCTCAGTGAACTGTTTAAGGATAGGAATTTTCTTTTGGTTATATTTGCTTCTTAAAGATTAGTATGTGAAGAACTACTGTAAAAATAATTCAAGAATGCTATTAAGGAAGCTGGGTTGAAATGAACTGGCAGCTCCTGAATGGAATGGGCCTAGGTCCTTATTGTGCATTGTTTTTCTCTTCAACATACATGTGCATGTTGTTGTGGCTGCCATCGTAAGATGCTGGGTACAATAGTTTCCTAAGGCTGAGCTATTGCACGAAATAGTAATTACACATTAAGAAGTCTGTGTTTTGGGCAAAATAATATCTTTCTACAGTACAAGAATTCCAAGAATTAAAGGTTTTTAATTAGTCATCACTTCTCTTCCCTCATCTCCTCTGATACATGTACCTTTTTTGTTTCTAATTAAATCTTACTCTTTCAATCCAGTGTCTCTTAAGACCATCAAATTTGTTTTGAGAAAACTGATGAAGTAATTACTGACTAAACCCACCTGCTTATTCTTCAAAAATCACCTCTTCTGTTCTACTTATGGTGCTTGCATAGGACTTAAGGACTTTGGAGAATGTTAGATACATGATCTCTTCTCAAAAATGAAACAGAAATATCCAAGAGAAACAGTTAATGAATTTCATTGACTAACTGAACAACTGTATCTTGAATGTATTACCTCATATGTCCCATGCACACCAACTCTTTTTAAGTGGTTCTCTTGGTGCTGAATGTTAATAACTTTTACTATAATATCTCTTGAGGAGCTTCAGTATTGGTCACGTTTAGTTACTGTACAATATGCCTCCATCACTTGTGTGTCCATATCTTTTTCTGTATATAGGAAGTTTTCTTTTATTATTTTTAGTGAATAAATTTCTTATTCTTGTAGTTTGGATTTCTATTTTTCTGTTTTCCTGTAGTTCTGAGGTCAAGTTTTTTTTTTTTTTGAGTCATCTAGGATCTATTGGTACCAGTTTCCTTTTAATGTAGTGCTATTTGAACATCACTAACAGTTTGGCTTGTGATTTCCTCCCCGTATTCTAGATCCGATGTTCTTTCCTAATTTCGGGTCATTCTGTGCCCCAACCGTTTTAACGAGGTTTTTATCTCACGATGCTCTGCCTGCATTTTTATATTTTTAAAAATTCTTAAGTCAATTATAGTTAGTTTTTTGTATTGATTTCTGTAGTTCTCACCTGTTTTTCCTCCTTAAGCTCTTTGGTTATATATTTTAAAATGAGCATAAGTATCTCAAACAGGTTCAGATTGTTATTCAAGTCTGCCTACTATTCTTCCAGAAGACCCATCATTTCCCCCCGTTTTATTGATATGTATAAACGCAAAATTTAAGGTTTACAATGAAGTTGAGCATTTTGTGCACATACGTATCTTGTCAAGGTGACAAGGACTTTCCTGCTCTCCTTTTGTCCCTCCCCCTACCCAGGCCTCCTTCCCTCCCCACTCTAACCCCCCCTATCCCCGGTTCACTTTGTTTTTCCCTTTAAGTTCCATGAGATAGTTGTGACCTGGGTCTCTCATATCAGAGAGACCATTCAATGTTTCACTCTCTGCTTCTGACTCACTTCACTAAGCATGATGTTCTCAAGCCGGCAAATGAAAGACGGATCATTTTGCTTTTACATTTTTGAAAGCTTGATTCTTCTTATAGTCCCATTTGGGCCTAGCCCTTGGTGAACTGGCATCTTTTTGTGATTTTCTCCATCTTTGTTTTCTTATTTTATTGATTTGTTTAGACAGCATTCCAATGGGGAGACACAGGTTTATAAAGTTGCTGAATCATGCGTTGTACTTTGGCTGTGCAATGTTGTGTCTGGGATGCTGGGTAGGTGCCTGCTACTGCCCTACTTCTTCATAAATTCAGGCCCACGCATTGCTCCCTGGTCTACCCTGGAAAAATAGGTTACAAAAGTGAGTGAGAGAGAGATGTAAGGTACCACCACTGCTGTCAGCTTCCGACTGGCCCATCTCTTCTCTGCTTGCTTGCTTTTCTTTTCTTTTGGTTGCCTCTAAATGTCCAGTGTCTGTTCAGTCAGCAGTGGCGGTACCTTACATCTTCTCCTGTCTCTCTCACTCACGTCTGTAACCTATCTTTCCAGCTCTTTCACCAAGTCTCCCAACTGGTATTGGACAACTTCTGGGTTCCTGAGGCAAAGCAGTGGTGGGAATGTCGTGTTGACAGCTGGGGTAAATTAAATGTATATCTTACCCTATGCCACCACCTCAGTGCTATGTCTTCCTGGCACCAGCTGGCACTCTGCACTCTCAATCTCAATGGCTGCCCTTTGTGCATGGCTCCATTCCTGTCCTACTCTTCCTGCCCCAGTGAGTCAGTTCTATGAACTTTGTGTCAGTACCCACAGGCTGTGGAGCAGTGTGGGCAGTAACCTACTTGTGTTTCTATCCCCTCTCTGCCAAGATACCCAGGTTCAATTCTGGGCATGCTCTCTTTTGTCACCTGTCACTGACTCCTTTTCCGATGTTTACACCAAAATTCCTCTGCTTGGGATATAGGGCATCTGCTTTCTCGCCTATGCCTCTGGGCCAGAACTGATTGCCTGCTTTGAAACTTCTCATGCCATTGGCTGTGTGGATCCCAGCACCCTGTCTGAATCACCCTGATCTTTGACCTGCACCAGGGAATCAGTTGGCATGGGTGACAAAATTTCCCAAGATCCTAGCAGGAATATGCTTTCACTAAGGAGATCCTTTGTTGTCCTGACAAACTACCTTTAGTTTAACTTGTTATGTTTGGGTTTTGTTACAGTCCCAAGATGACCTTTCCGCTGTAAATATGCCTTCCTCTGTAAATATGCCATCCTGGTTATAAGGTGGGTGGCACTGAGGTAGGAGCTCCTACCTCAGTGCCACCCACCTTATAAATTAGGTTCTTGAGTTGTATCTATGAAGTACTAAAAGCTTTTATTTTTTCCTAATGTTAACACTAAAATGTCACAAATAAGAATAATCCAGTTTATAGAAAGAGTATTTTGAATATAGTAATAAAATAGCAGCCATTAGATTCAAATCTCAGAAGGAAATAATTTCACAAAGCTTTATGCATGTGATTATATGACTTGTGTGGGTATATGTACTTACATCTTATTTTCACTAACGCCAAATGCATGGCCCTGCAACTGAGTAACTGTTTAGGTTTCTCCAGAATTGACGTATTGAAACTTGTATCCAAATATATTAAGGAGATGAGTTTTTTGTAGATTATTCAGTAATGAGGATACACCCTCCTGATTGGTGCCCTTAAAGAGACTCTTTAAATCTCTTCCTACTCCGTAAGAATACAAAAAATCAAGAGTGTACAATGTAAAAGGAATCTTTATTAGAGACTAAATATGCTGGTACCTTTATTTTAAATTTTCCTGTGCCCAGAACTGTGAGAAATATGTTTTGTTATATAAACCATCTTGTCTGTGACCATGTTTTTGTTGTAAGCAGGATGAATGAATTAAGACAATATACCTCAGTGTGGTGGTTTGGATCTGGAGTGTCCCCTAAAATCCTCATGTCCCTATAGATACTGTGTACTGTTGGGAGGTGGGGCCTGGCTGGAAGGGGCGGGTACTTGGAGCTTGACCTGGGGGTGGATATATGCTGATTCCACCCTCCATCCCAGGTTTCTCTGTTTCACCTTTCTGTGAGAAGCTCTGTATTTGGAGTTCCAGCTCTGGGTCTATCTGTGGCCCCACCATGTGGCTCCATCTTTTTCCAGTCGCCCAAGCAAAAATGAACTGAGACATTCTGAAACTGTAAGCTACAAGAAATCTTTCCTCCCTAAGTTGTGGATGTTGAATATTGAGTAACAGCATAGAGAATGTAGCAAAGACATTAAAAAGGGAAAAGCCGTATGATTATTTTTCCCATAAGGGATGTGTATATATGTAAACATTTCAGATGGACAGTGAGATCTATAAGATTTGTAGATATGGAAAAGGAATTTTACTGGATGTAAAGATTTGTCCACTGCACCTGATTTAATATTTTTATAGAAAAATCACGATAATTTTGACATCTATATAACCATCGTGTAACTCATATATGTTAGCAAAACATGTGAAACATAATTTTCATGTCTATTCAGACCTCCTAGATAAAATTACTCTTAATGAAGTTATTTGAAGTTATTGTTGTTTCTACAAAATAATATACTCTATAACATGTAAAGAAGATTTTATTATAATACTATGCATTTCTGTGGATCAAGGAAGTTTTCCTCAATACTTTTTTTCTCAAAAGATGCTGAAATAGTAATAATAATGATAATAGTAATAATATCCGCAATTTGTCAACACTACCATACTAAATTGTGCTAGACCTAGGATGAAAATATAATTAATTTGGTTTGATAGCTAGATTTCTAATTATCACCCTTCGTTGCTTTTATTTATGCCTTCAGTAACAAGATGCAAGAGAGGATTTTGGGAGGGGCAAATGGATGGGAAAGGTGAAAGAAAGTAAATATACAGAAAGGGATTTCTGGACTATATGACTACACTTTAGCCATTTTTATTACTTAAATGTAACAAGAATTGGTCTTATGAAGCTGTTTTTTGCCTTACTTTAATAATGATGCTTCTCTTTGCAAAGATTTAACTATTCTCTGCAGAATTCAGTACACATACCAACCTCAACCTGGCTCTCAAAATAAGTTACATTCTATCTCATTTGATTTGCCTACCTATATTTCTGTTTAATGTACTAACGATTCATGTTTCTAATTAATACCCTTCCATTTTAACCTAGAACTTCCAGCATACATACATTTTCGCATGCTGTTTTCCCCTTACTTGGAATATTGCTCCTAAGCTCCTATTATCCTGAAAATTCTGAATTCTTACCTTGTCTTGAAGGTGGACATATTTCTCTCCTTTAAAATGACCTACCACTGCAGCTGTAAAAATGTATATACTTATTCTTTTAGACTATGGAAGAGAAGGGTTTTATACAGTGAAGTTGAAAGCTGAACAAAAAAATATTGTTTATAGTTTAAGAGTATTTGCCTTATTTGGACTTTTTTAGAAAGTTTGAGATAAAATGATGAATACTCAATTGAATACCTGTAATAGGTTAACTTAAATTTGCCTTTCTTTGTAATTATCCCTTTACAGAAATGAGACTGAATTAGATTTTATTGGCTTACAAAGGAATTAAGAATACTAGACTCACCTTAGTCTAATGGCCTCTCATTTAATTATTTAACAGACTGAACTCTTGCGGATTTAAAATTTCTATTGGAAGGAACATTCATTTTGACACAAATAACTCATCGTTATGGCACATTAATATATCCGTAATATCTTTATCTGTTGATGAACACGTCAGGTATTTCTAAGACTTAGCTAACTTGAGTTGTGCTGCTTTAAACACGAGAGAGAACATTATGCCTAATAAAACGAATCAGAATTATAGGGTTAAATATTGTATGCCTTCTCTGATACAAGCAACTCAATGGATGAATAACGGTAGGAAGCTGGATTTTGTGCATAGATTTTGTGGAGATGGAGAGAGGGTTTTGGAAGGAGCAAATATGTGGGAACCTGTGAAAAAAATTAAAATGATCAAGATACTGTTTGCCTGTGTACCTGAATGCAAGTTGAATGAAAGTATTAGGTAAGAGTGAAATCACTTGCTTTGTACAAACTGTTCTTTTGAAAGAGACTCACAATTAGTCAATGAAAGTCAAATCATTGAAGGCACTTCAAGTATTTGGAAAAAAATAAATAAAATCTTCACTTCAGGAGACAAATTGTTAAATTGATTTCTTCAATACATATTGAGATGAATTAAATGCTTTAATAACTCAATAAAGACCTCTGTTGTACTTGAAGTATGGTGATATGGGACAATGCTACCATGCTTCATAAAAACATTTATTTAAAATGGCATTAAAATTAACTAGAAAGGCACAGAGGAAAAAGGTCCCTTGGTCTGCTATTTCTAGATCCGATTATCTTTAACTCTATTCTTAAAATGTTTATCTTATTCTAAAAAGTTCACATAGAAATTCTTAGACAAAATTCATTTCTGTCTGCTTTTTATTTATGCTTTGTTTCTCTCAGTAGAAACGGCCTGCAAGATAAAGCATTTTTTTTTTTGCCAAGTACGTATATGACCCTGCTCCCAGGATAACTGAAGAGAAATACAGGGATGAAAACGATTGCGAAGCCTCTCTGTGCATTTCTTGTGTCTCTCTGACTTCTCCAGGTTTCTGTCTTACCTGATAAGAGGCGTTCTGCACAATATGTCATGAGAAACCAGAGTACATGTAAAAGGTGTCCGTTACTACCAAAAAATAGTTAATATTACTATTGCTAGTGTCTGTCCATTGTGCTAATATTTCTTTAGGTATATCAAAGCTGTCCTATATAACTGAAAAATAAAAAGATGCAAATTATTGGCTTCACTTTGAAGATAAAAATTAAGGTTGAATGACTATGTGCTGTATGAAAAGTACCATAACTAGTTTGTGATGAAGTAAATACGATAATTATCTAAACTCATAATCAAGTGTTCTCATTGGACCACACTGCAAGAATACAAGCTAAAGTATCTAAAAGAGGAATCTACTGACAATTTGTGCTCTTTATGTCTGAAAATGGCACAGTCCTACATTCTCATCTTAACTATTATATTCAAAATTTCCTCTTTGTATTAGTCAGCTTTCCCATGGTACAAACACCCAGTGCAATGATTTGGATCTAGAAATTTCCACAAAATCTTATGTATTTAGATGTTGTGAATTATAAATGGAATTCCCATGCTGTTAGGAGGTGAAGCCTGGTTGGAAAAAGATCACTGAGGAGACAACTCCCTCGTTGGTTCCATCCTTTGTTCATTCTGCTTCCTGTCTTGCCGTACCACGTACAGCTTTTATCTCTGGCTTAGTCCCTGGCATGTTTTTGTCCCATTGCCAGCTGCCCATGAATGGGCTGAGACAATCTGAACCTGTGAGATAAAATAAACTTTTTTTGCTTAGTCTGTTAGTATTGAGTACAATGTCTCACTAACAAAAGGTAACTAAGACACTTGGTGTAAACAAAAAGAAAAATTTTATCTTGACTTATGGTTTCTATATGTTCGGTCTATGGTTTATAAGCAGAAGCGTCAAGTCATGAAGGCACGGCTGAGGGAAGAAAGCTGCTCACATGGAAGACAGGAAAATGCAGAGAGGAAGGGGAAAGGAATTAGAAGACATAGCCACAGTGATTTAATTGCTCCAACTAGGTCTTACTCCAAACAGCTTAATGTAGTTATTTAACTTATCAGTAGATTAAACAGGAATGCCTGTATCTTCTACTGTGGACATTATTACATTTCAAAAATCAAGTCCTACCGTGATATTCTGGACATACAGCTTCCATACCAGTCCCACGACCTTAAGTACATACAAACAGTAACAGCAACTACTACTACTACATTTATCTTTCCAGTCCTATTGCACTAAGGCAGCGGCGTGACCAATGGAATGTTCTCATGCTTATATGACAATTCCATACCAGGATGGCAAAACCCTCATATAATCTGTCATGGTCTCTCTCATCCCCTTTCTCTCTTCTTCTCTTTACTAAATGATCATTACCTAGGGAAGCCTTCCAAGGAAGGCAAGAATGAGCCACTAAAGAGAACGAGCCTGAGTCTCTAAATCACTGATTGGTAGGCAGTTCTTCAAGGGAGATATCGTGAGCCACCAAGATTTCTTTCTATATTTTATTTCAACAGATTCTTGATTATCTAAATAACGCAGGCAGATTTTTGTCTTTGTCCCTATGATCAAAGAGAAACACATTAGAAACGTAAAATTTATTGGTCAATGCTTGCTGGAAAACACTCTTGTCTATAAATCAAAAGTTATCTTTCCAATAGCAATTGTCATCGAAGGGAGACTAGGGTATGTAAATATCGAATTTTGCACATTGCCCTTTTCTTTTTGTGTTTAAATCATGCCTACAATGTTTTCTCAAATAAAGCATGCTTTTATTCCAGTTAGTGCTCTAATTCTCTGTAACTGTGAATGCTGCTGTTACAATTATTCTTCTTGTAACACCATAGTCTGCAAGAGTGAATTCTAATTACAGGATTTTAATGACCAGGGAATGGGCCAAAGAAATGCCCTAGCGGCTATTAGTGTGATTGTAATGTAATTATAAACATCTACTGAATTTTACACAAGCTATAACCTCATGAATCTGCCTGGTAGCCCCTACATGTTCTTAAGCACTTCACTTAGAAATAGTGGCAGTGGCTAAAAATATAAACACTTCTTCTGACTTCCTCTTTTCTTGATGTTTAGAAAAAAATGAGGCTTTGGTTTCTGAAAATATTTGTCTGATTTTACATGAGATGATTCACAAATGAAAAGCAAAAACTAAACAACGTGAAAGGAAACAACAACCAAAAGCTCTTGAGCATGTGGAGAACTCTGCCAAACCTTTGAATTTCTGGCAAAATTTCCCAACTGTGCTCTCTACTAAGTTTTTGCACACACACACAGAGCAGATAATACTTTTCACTACAATTATTTGAATAAGCTCCAAATATTCAATTTTATATGGGGAATATTTCTCAAATAATTTTTCTCTAACACACGAAGGCAAAGATATAAGTTCAAATAACATTGCATGTTAACAATTATCTTGTAAAATCTAGGCAGAAAGTATCATTGATTTACTAAGACTTGATCTTCAGTATTTCATAGAAAAATGAATACTTAATAATAAATTGCTCTCTAGGTCATAATTTATTAAATTCTATCAGAGTCAATTCATCGACAGTGGCTTTACCTCTGCTTCTCTTCCTGTGTTCTCTGTACTACTATCCCCAATGCTATGTCATCCAGCAATTTCTACTGCACAGCAGTTTTCACATCACCTCCATTTCTTTTCCTTTTTTTGCCCTAATTTAGGCTTTTCTCTTAACCTTGGAACCTGTTTTTGATCATCTCTGTTGCCTCCTGTTACTAAAGGCTCTAATGGCATGCATTCTAGAGGCAATAATAATCTCCATAAATTTTACAGTTGATCATGTGCATCCACTTTCCCTAGAACTATCTGTGTCCTTTTGCATAATACCTAACTATCACATTCAGCATCTCCATCGTCTCCCTCATATATCAATGCCTCATCAGCCTTCCTGCTGAGCACCCATTCTTCTGCTCATTGCCGTTAGTCTGCACTTAGCTGGGACTTTGTGTTTGCTCTTGTCTTGTTGTTCTCTTTCTTGAAATATATTGAATCCATCTCTGACTATAAATAGTACAATCATCATCCAAACAATGGCTTCAAAGAATGGTCACAAAATTAAATTCTCCTATTTTTGTGGTATTGGCAATTGATCCCTGGGCCTTCAAACAGAGCTATATTCTCAGCCCAATTTTTATTTTTATTTAGAGACAAGGTCTCAGGAAGTCACTAAGTTGCCCAAGCTGGGCTCTAACTTAGCAATCCTCCTGCCTCTTACCTCTAGAGTGCTGGGATTATAGACCTGTGCCACTGAGCCTGAATCAAAGTTGTATTCTACTTTAAACCTTATCTTTAAATTTAGCTGCTTCATTTTTTTGGTCTCACATATTTTTTTCTTGATTTCTATGAGGTTACTATTTGTATTCTGTGTTTTAGTAATTACCTGACAACTCTACATTCATTGCCATATTACTACTTCCTCTCCTAGACAGCAAACTACATGAGAGTAGTACACACGTGTATTCTTGTCATATTCTTTCAATTTTATAGGAAGGCCTGGAAGGACAGGCAGTGTGCCTCTGAAAGACATGAAGTTGTGAAAATGAAGCCTAATGTGCAAAGTCACCAGAACGTGGGTATGCCAGGAATATGGATCATCTGCTGAGGAAGGCCACAGGCAATGAGGAAAGCTAGCCCAAAAGGGAGACCACAGAGGGGAGAGCCAGAGGAAATGTTGTTACAATCCCTTTGAAGCTAACATCTCACCACTGCTTCCAGGTTTGCCTGACCCAGAACTACAGGATTTAACATTTGCCCTGCTGATTTTCAGTCTTGATCGAGCCCGATTGCTTTCTGTCCCCCTTTCCCTCTCCTTTGGAATGAGACCCTTTACTATATGCCAGTGTATTTTGGATAGTGTAACTGTTCTTTGATTTTTCACAAGAGATCACAGCTAGGAGTTTGACTTTAGTGCCACAGGAGACTTTGCACTTGAACCTTTTAGCAGTTCTAGAATTTAAAAAAAAAAAAAAAACCTTTGCAACTCTTAGAGATGGACTAAATGCATTTTTTATTAAAAAGATGGGCATGCGATCACAAAGTTTTTTAAAAAAATTTTTTAGAAACCAGGTGCATAATATTATTGTTTGCATCTGGAATGTGCCTCCTCAAAACCCCATGTATTTGGATGTTGTGAAATCTGTATGGATTTCATGTGCTGATTGGAGGTGGGATTTGATTAAAGAGAGGTGGATTACTGGGCCTTGGAATTTTACAAAGTGTGGTCAAGAAGGACATATACTCTCTCTCCAGATTCTTTCTAAAGCCTGAACCTTGTTCTTGTGATAACATCATCAGTTGTTTTCCTCCGTGCACTTGATAGCCTCTTATGAATACACTAAGACCTCCTCAAACTGTGAGCTAAAACAAACCTTTCCTCCCTTAAGTTGTTGACTAAGGTATTTTGTTCAAGCAATGAAAAGGTCACTAAGATGAGCATTTGTTATAAATAAATCTGAGAAGAACATGAACAATATAGAGAATGCTAAAAGAAAATAGAATAAGTAGAGATTAAATGTGATCAGAAATACATTCCTTATCTTTAATCTTCTCAAAGGTTGGAGCTAGTCAGAGTCACATAGCTTAACATTCCAATATTTGTTCGCTTTTACCATATTTCATTTTCTAAGTCCAAATAACATATTGCATAAAGTAGAAGATTTCTACACAATAAATCTTAGTATGAACTAGGGGTAGAAAACTAACTTGAGAAATAAAACTTTTAGTTATTTGCTTTTCAAAAAGCAAAAATTCTTCCTATAAATCAATTAGGTATTTATTGATATTAATTTAGTTATTATTTATCTAGATGTGTACTTTATTGATTTGCTTAGAAACAAGAATCTGTTTAGGATACTATGTTTATCTGAAGGGTGGAAGAGACAGTTTCTGAAAGAAGTAGCTGTAAATTAGCATTTCCAACTGAAACATATTTCTATGTAGCTTCTTTCATGTGTGGTTTCTATTTTTCATGTAAATCTTCCAAGTTTAAAGAATTATTCTCTAAGCCCAATCATTATTTTATGCTTTTACAAAGCTCACAGAAACAACATTATCCTCAGAAATATAGCTCCATCCATTATTTCCTCTCTGGAACAGGGCTGTAATATGACAAGCTTTCACTGAGGACTAGGCCTGCATGTGACTATGTCTGTACTTCTTCATATATGTGCACAAGAATGAAATTGTCATGAACTTCTTCGTTGAGCATCTCCCAGTCTGTTGCATAAGACCACCGAACATACAGATAAAGGAAGGAATCCAGTATTTATTAAAATACACTCTATTCTAGCTAGTATGCTGGAAACTGTGGTACGTATACACAATGAAGTGCTACTTGCTACAGAGAAGACAAATTTGAGGCATTTGAAGGAAAATAGATCCACTTTGACGCTATCACTCTTAGCAAAATGAATCAGACACAGAAAATTAAATATTGTATGGTTTCTCTTATGCAAAATTCCCCAAATATAAATGAATAAAAGAGCAAAATAAAGGAGGTATGGTGGGAAATATGAAGGCAGAATTTGTGACGATGTGTGGAGAAAGGGATTGATAAGGACAGGAAGGGAGAGGGGAAATTGACTAAGATTCAAAGGGTAGGTAGACAGATTAGGACTACATACGCATTAGAATTATAGATATAGATATTTACAAGTAGATATATGTACTCATTTCCCAAGTGGAATGAAACTGTCTGATTTCACCAGCAAATATGAGTACAACTAATTGTTTTGGAGAAAACTGAAGTGAGAGAGTTTCACTTTTTTCTAAGATTGTTTAGAGTTCTTAAAGTGCTTGCCAGAATCTTTCAAATGTTCTCAAATACACAGAAACATGGGAGAATATTGGTACCTATTTAACTGATTATTCAAGAATTGCACCTATATTTTTATTTAAATATATTATTCTTTTTATTAGCGCATGTTAACAACACAAAATTGTGGATTCCATTTTGGGAATTTGATAATTGTATTTAACATCTGTTGATCACTTTGCAATCCATTACCTTTTCCCCCTTACTTCTCCACTCCCCTTGATCTATTTTCCAGTCTCCAAAAGTTTCATGTTGATCTTACTTTCTGAAAGAAACTTAAAAGCTAGAACTTCGTCGTTTTATTAAAAATTCATGATTGCATTAATCATGATTTTTAATAGAGCACTTGATAAAAAGCATTGGATTCTGTACTTTGAAACCGATATACTAAACCTTCAGGAAGAGTTCTTAAAGCCAGATGTACTTCTCGTTACAGAGATTTCGGTAATTCACCTGATTTATGCTGATAAAGAAGGATTTATCTTCCTTCGCTGTTAAAATGCTGTCAGGTAACTACTGTAGCATAACACTGGCTTTATATGCATCAAGTGCAATGGTTAATTATGATTTGTATATAATATCCAACCCATACAAAAATATGTAACTGTTAGAAACCAATGCAAGGGCTCATATTATATTTCTCTGTGCTCTTTTAAAAAAAATTTTTTTTTGCGAATCTCTAAGTATTTTCAAATGAAAAAAAAATTAAAAGAATCAAAGTGGTGAGACAAGTCCTAGCCAAATGAGTTTAACAATGTAATCACAGGTATTAATATTAAAGGTAGCAGTAGTTAATAACAATGTGACTATTTCCCAAAAGCATGGCTAAACATAATGGTAATTCATAAACTGAAAGAGAGAAAATTAGAATATGTTTCTATATCTAACATGAATTTCTATTGCTCTTATTTTAGGAAGAAAGAGAGCAAATTACTGCTAAGATTTACATATCATTCTTCTAAGAGTAATAGTTTAATGATTATCGTAATCATACAGACTAAATTGTCATAAAAATGAATGCATGAAGCAATAGGTTGCTGCCACTCCATCAATGGAACCATAAAAACAGTTTCATTCTATAATTATAAACACTATATAACAGTCAACAACTATATATTCAGCCTCAAACCCATTTTCTTTTTTCTTTTTTTTTTTTTTTTTTTTTTGAGTCTGGGTCTTGGTCTGTAGCTCTGTAGTCCAGGCTGGTCCTGAACTCAGTATTTAGCCCAGGCTGGTCTAGAATCCACAGCCATCCTCCAGGCTCCACTTCCCGAATACTGAGATTACCAGCACACACCACCACACATACCTAGTCTGTGTTGCTGGAAGATCTAACTGAAGGCCTGTCCTCATACTTCCTCGGCAAACACTAATCAATGACCTATGTCCCCAGCATATTACACAGCCCTTACAATGAGTATTTAGGACTTCTCTTAGCTATTGTAAATTTTGAGGAATGAATCAAATCCTTGCAAACAAAATGAAACATTACCTAAATAAAGGAATATATACATAATATTAATGATATCCTGAAAAGATAAAATAAGCTATTTAATCTGAGAAGAAAAATATAATGAAACGCATACATGGTATTACACAAACACGTGACAAATTATATATCTATGTATAGATATATATGTGTATATATTGCAAAATTGAAAGTGCAAGAACATGTGAAAGGATCAAGTTGAAGTACATCTTTAAGAGAAAGGACAAAAGAGGGAAGGAAGGCAGAAAAGAAGAAAGGAAGGCAGGAAAACAATAGAAAATAATTAAAGAATAATTAAAGAACATCCGGCAGACCTTAAGAGTATGAGCTTCTAGGTTAAAAGAGCTTGACTAATATCCATGAGGATAAACGGAAAAAACAGATACATAAGAAACATATTACTAAAATGTAATCACAAAAATAAAATGACAATTAAATCACCCAGGAAGAGAAACGTCATCCAGTCCTTCCCAAAATTTCACAAATTAAGGTATCAGAACTTCTAACAGCCCTGCTGAAACTTCAAGACAAAAGAGAATAGCTTTACAAAACTCCTTATTTACATTTTGTAAACATTACACTATTAATTGGGAATGAAAATAGAATGAAGACATTTTGACAGAGGAAAACACTTCTAAAAACATCTTGTCATTCGCATGTTCCAAAGAATGTATACTCAGGAATGAAGTGTGCATTCCAAAACAGGGGAATTCAAAGGGAGGGAATTCAAAATGGTAAATGAACACACTTTCAATATAGCAAGGGAAACTACACAAAAGTTAGACTGTAGTGTAACATGACTTTATTGTAATTAAAAATAGATAACTTTAGGAAAATGCATTTCAAATTAAGAAGCAAAGGATATTTAATATCATTTGCTCTTTTTCAGTATATTGCAATGAGATTTACCTTGTCATAACAAAGATTAGTTATGGACAACTTATAAGTTAAAGAAGCTTTTTAATTCCAAGAAAAATAAAACATGTTCATAATAATGAGCTAATGAATTCATCATTAAAGGAAAATACTGTAAGCACAGTAGATGAAAAGTAGCAGGAATTTGTATATTTATTGGAATTGATGGTAAAACTAAACTTTCAACTTCAGCAGTGGTCAGTCAATAAATAATATGAACATATAAAAAAGAACATTGTTCCTACAAGCATACTCTTTAGACCTGTAGAAATAAAAGCTGGCAGTCAGTAATCTGTAGAGAAGAATTAGTCATGAAGAAGGATAGGTCAAAGGATTGAGAATTATTTTCCACTATTAGTATATGGAGCAGTTGACTTTCAAACTCTGTGTATGTGAGCATGAATAACTCTGATTGAAAGAGAATTAAAGTTGCTCACTGCACAATTTTCAAAAGTCTCCTCTGTTTGTTCCCTCTTAGAATTGTTATGGAGTGTCCCATTTTGTTGTTTGTCCCTGGGTGGCTTCTTTTCCTTTTGTTTTGTATTTAAGCTGTAGACACTCCGTTAACAAAATAAACTTATGTTTCCCAAAGTTAATTGATCTACAAACTGTGATGTGTAGAAAGTATTATCCAGTACATTAATAAAATGATGATTGTAATAGTGTGACCAATGAAATAGCTCCCTTAGACCCACTGTGCTGTTGCCATGGACTTATTTCAGACTTTCATCAGTTTTTTGGCTACGAAAGTGTAGCAAGTTCCTGAGTCATCTCTCTAACTTTGTGAGTTTCTAGTCTATAAAACAAATGTGCACATGTGAAGCCACAGTAGTGTGGACAACAGGTGATTCAAGATTTCATGAACATAGATCGAGTTCTTTAATACATTCCTGGAGTGAGAGGTTTCAACTTGGTACAAAGAGTTAATTAAACTAATGATGATCAGTTCAAAATAAGACAAAAATTAAAATCATAATTAATAATTGAAATAATAGCTGCTCTCTATTTTTAAACATTTTTACAAGCTTTTCAATCTGTTATGTAGGCTTGGTATAATCATGGCACATATTAATAATATCACAGATATCAATGATACATACTCTACATAGGTATCATTCATTCCATGAAATATTGTTTTGAGCATCAAATTTCCATGGACTTGGTTGTGTACTGTGTAATATTATATTAACATTATATTCACTTTGGTTAATAACATTTTCAATTATTTTAAAATGATAATTTAAAATATTAAAGTATGATTAGTAATGCACACTAAAGCTATTCACTGCTCACATATTCATCCATATATACACACAATATGCATATAAGCACATTTATTTAAAAATCTTTTGTGATCTACAAAAGAATTTTTGTAGTTTTTGTCATTTTCAAAGATTATTTTATAAAATATTATTCCCAAATTGTCTTATTTTATCTGTTAAGTTTTAAATGTCTCTACTTTTTAATTTTTTTTTTTTTTTTTTTTTTTTTAAGAGCTGGAAATGTAGCTCAATTCGAACGTTCTGGGTTACATCCCAGCACTAAGAAAAAAAAGTATATAAAAGTATATAGATAGTAGTCTTAAATTAAAAAAAATAAACTATGTCTGTTTAGATATTTCAGGTTGACATCTTATCCCGTGATGCATTATGTGTGATTATATCAGTCACATGGCATTAGGCTGTTCCTGTACTGAGCACAGTGTGACTGATGTAACTGGGCATGACACATCATAGCACTTGGTTTGCTGGATTTTAAAATCCAATGTATGTTACTGTAGTAGAAAAAAAGAAAAAAAGTAGTATGTTAAGGTAATGACTAATTTCAGAAGATTGAGTTCCTCCATATCTCTTTATAATGGGGGTGAACTAGACAGAGTTATCAAATAGAGATGCCATGGCCATAATAAATAGGTAGAAATCAACATTTTGTACAATCAAGATCTATGCGTGGTTTCTATCACTCTGTGGAGCTTGTCCTTGAAACCAAATTTATATCTTTCTTATAGAGGAACATATTTAAGCTTAGTTTCATACGTTGTCTATTGGGCAGTGATATAACACTGTGTAAAAATTCTGTGTTAAAAATTCTTTTGTGAATATCTGCTGCATGTAAAGTGCTTAGAGTCAAGCCTAATGAAAATCGCAATATTATCCATTTATTCAAGGAAATATATTTCTAATCTTCAGTGAGCAGAATAAGCCTGTGTTACCCACAGGAAACTTAAGTTTGGGAAAATTTTGGAAGACCATGCTTTTATATGCTGTCAAGTAAAAAGCTCCATTGCTATGACCATTTCCTGGTTATACTGCTTTCGTTGTCTAAGAGATTCCCCGATGTTATTTTTTAAATTAAAAATTGCATTAAGTTTCAGATTTATTTATACACTTAATTACTAAGTGGAAATTTAATCATTTACATGTGATACATGCATGCTTATGCACAAGATTTTTACCACTTAGTATAACCTCACAACAAAACAAGGAAATAGTTTAAGGCTCATGGACCATGATATTTGCAGTATGTTGCACAACATCGTGGACCTTATGAGGTATAGAAACCCTAGGCCTCAAATTTAGTGTAATATTTCTACCCCTTAGTATGCGAAGTTAACTGTTCTGCTAATGATTCCATCATATTGATACTTTACCTGTGGGAAACTTTGAAATCTATAAACATAACAAACAACCCATGTGTTAAAAAACCCATGTTAGAAGCTATACTAGATTCATGGAAACAAAATTTGAGGGGATCAGTACTTTAAAACAAAAATTAATATATTGCAAGTAATAATCGTCGCTAGTTTAGTTCCATTTGTATTGATACAGCAAAATACACAGAGCTAGGTGCCTCATGAAGAAAAGATGTTTATTTATTTTGCTCACAGTTCCAGAGGCTTAAGAGCATAGTGTTGGCATCTTGATGAGTATCCCTTGATGATTTACACTACATGGTGAAGAAGCAGAAAGGAAACTCACCAGGAGCAGAAGAGTCCAGTGTGTAAGAAAGGAAGCTTGCTGATTGGGGCTGGAAAGGACTCATTGATACATTCCTAGGTCAACACTCAGTAGGGCAAAATAAATGAATAAGAAAGAAAGAGCAGATAGAGATCATATGAAGCACTTCTAAGGGCTGTGACCTCTTGATCTACTTATAATCCAGTAGACCTCATCTATTAAAGATTTCACCCGCTCAGCTCCACCATACTGGACACTAAGCTTTTGGCATATGATCATTTGTGAAATATGCTCAAATGGTATTTCAACCGTAGCAATGATGTGTTAAAGAATCAATCTGCTGTGTGATTTGAAAATATTCTGATCACATTGTTACTATTTTGGAAGAGATGATTTGTTTAATCAATATGCAAGATAAAAGATCTTAGATAATTCTGTTTTTCCTACTTGAATTTCTAGTTTAATCTAGACTGAAAGCAGAAACTCAGATTACATAGTCTGTCATTTAATTATGCATTTTATTATTCATAAAATATTCCTTTTTCACATCTCACCGATAATACAAAACAGAAAGAAAAAAATAATATACACTGAGTCATTATTATAAGACTAATATCAGGCTAAATATATCTATATGTGGAAATTATTTTTCTTAATATAATGTGCTCTAGTTCAATTTATTTTAAGAAAATGACAGACTTTACCTTTTTTGTTAATGTTTGATTGTATTGCATATTTGTGTATATGAATTTTATTGTATTTATGAATATGCATATTATATTTTATTGTACCATGGAAAGAAAAATTTAATATTTTTCATTTAAAAAACTGTTTTTACAAATTTTAAACAAACTCAATCTGTCCATTAACATGAGACAAAACCGAAAAAGCATTATGCTTGATTTCAAACAGTTCATGATATAATAAGAAATTCAGATAATTGAATTGTTAAATAAAGCAGATGGATTTCAATGAAATAAAGAGCACAAAAATATTTGCATGTGTGGTCAGCAATGATGGATAGGCATCATTGACTCACCAGTACTTTCCTTTTTTGTAAGAACTATGATATTTTTGCTGATTATGATTCGGTCAATCCCCCACTCCCAAGGTAAGTCATATAGGGCAATGTGGGATCTTTAATAAAACTTAAGAATATGGTGAACTATTACTTTCCTGTCCATTATAAATTTTAAACTTTTCAAAGGTAACTCACAACTTTATAAACTCCTTCCACCATCAGATTTCTATAATTCTCAAAGCTGATTACATTTTTGGACAAATTTGTGAGAGCATAAAATTAATTCAAGAGGAAACTATTTGTGAGGCTGGGAGTGTATTTTGATGGGTAGACCACTTACTTAGCCAGCTCCCTGTCCTGGTTTCAATTCCTCAACACCATATAAACACTCGTGGTGGCCCTTGCCTATAATCTCAGCATTTGAGAGGCCGAGTTAGGAGGATTGCCATATGTTTGAGGCTAGCATGGGCTCCATGGTAAGTTCAGGACCAGCCTAGACTATACAGTGAGACCCTGCCTCAAAAAAGAAAGTAAAGACTTTATTTCTCCTTGTTTGAAGCATATATCATAACTTAAGATGCTTTAGGCTCTTCTCTCAGCTACATATATATAATTACAAAGAAACTGCAGTTCTCAGCTGGTTGAAGCTGGACCACAAAAATCTAGTATTATCTCCTAATTGTATTTCTAATGCCTGTTCAAGGAAATAAATAACTTTTATCTTCCAAAACAAGAAAATTTAAAATTTAAAGAGATATTTGGTAAGCCAGTGTTTTTAGAGAAATAGGATTATGTAATGGGATTGTGTAAAAGTTCTAAGGTAGAGTTACCTAAATTAAGATGATTTATGACTAAGCACATGACTTCTTACCATTGCATTTTTAGAGAATGTACTAGGAATTCACAGAGAAGTGAATATATAATAAAATATTAGCATAATTTTGTCTTCCCAAGGCTTTAAAAATAAAATCATGAAATTAAAACCCTTAATTGTTTCATCAATGGTGGCAACCAAGTGAGAAACAATCTTCTCCTACTGTCTTTTGTTAAAGAAAAAAAGAGCACAAAGATAATACGTGGTGATGAGCACATACGGTATGTGGAAATGCCATCCTGACGACATTTACATGATTAGATATTGTTCCTAGCCAATTTGGATTTTTTTGAAATTCAACAATGGAATACAGATTTGTGACATATAAAATGATGTTCGTATTCTTTTGATGAAAGCAACAGAACATAAAATTGGTTACAATGAAGCTAAACTGCTGGAAAGCATATCACCTAGCAATCTCATGTAATATTAAGTCCAGTATAAAAAGACCTACTGCTAAGAAATACTGGAGTGTCAGGGACATGTTACACTGACATGCTTAAGAGCTTTGAGCCTTGGCTTCCCTACAAAGGAGATGAGCTTGATTAACACTAAGATACTCTCAAAATATATGCAACTGTGGTTTTAATATCAGGAATAACCAATGACACAAATACACATTAAAAGTCATACTGGTTTAAGAGTAAGTCAAGTCCTTTATAAGTACTCTGAGCCATGTGGCTTATAAACAACTTTCAATTTCTTTGGTCATTCAAACAATTAAAACCGCTGCTTCAAAGAGTTTTTGGAACTCTCCATAAGAGAGAACTATAGTTGGAGTATGTTCTCCAAACATTCATGTTTTGGAAACTTCAACCCCAAATTAATAAATTTATAGTTTATAAAATTCGGGTCTTTGGGAAGTAATTAGGGCTACGTGGGGTTATAAAGGCTTAACCCTCACGATGGGAATGATGGCTGTAGAAGACAAGGAAAAGAAACCCTTTTAGGCACACTTCCTCTTTCTTGCTACAGGATGCTGTCCCGCATGGGACTGCAGTAATAAGGCTTTCATAGGAACAGTCTCTAAGATGGACTTGACACCTTCCAGAACTGTGAGAAATATATTTATTTTGTATATGTCTAACTTTCAGTTTCAATTTTTCTCATATACAAAAAAGGAATATTACCTACTTTATACAATTTACGCTCAGTTTAAGTGACATAGTACACATAAAGTGCTTAGAAGAGAGTCTGGTCATAGAAATCATGCATGCGCATGCCGCGCACGCGCGCACACACACACTCACCCCTGACCCAAGACTAAATGAGTTCTATGCAGCCTACTTGATTACATCAGTAGGAACATAATGAAGTTAAATTAGTCATTAGTAAAAATATAAAAGCAATATATTTAAAACTAAAATATCTCTGTATGAACTTAACTGAATGGAAAAAGAGAACTTGAATAAAATATCAACCACATACTAATGAAAGTATTCATTTTGTCATTATATATACTGAATCAGTACGTCTATGTCATTAAATAAAACAACTGTTAGTATCTATATAAGTAAAATTACTTAATATTTATACTAACAAACAGATGCTAGATGATGATACTGAAAAACGTAATTGACCTGTAAGATTTAGACATTTTTAAGAAGTGATTTAAAAGTCTTCCCTGCTCATAGACATCATTTTAAATGCATTTACGTCACTTATAAAAATCAACCTGCAAAGTGAAAATGAAAATAAAAGAATTTTTACTTCATTTCAAGTTTATTTAGGAAGGTCAACGTATTTTGTTCTAATTTTCTTAGCCTAAATTGGAAAGAAAGAGAATTCTCGAGAATGATTATTTAATATATGCCTTGATTCTATTTAATCCTGCCAACAGTACTTGTACCCGAACAAAACTTTCTCTCTTTAGAGATTTTGACCTATAAGTTATTGTAAAGCAGAAGTGTTTTCTCTCAAGTTTTAATGTGAGGTTTCCTGGCCATATTTAATTTTTTCCTGAGGAAAAACTTATAATTGCTGTACATTGAATTAAACTTCACATAGAGTTAATTTTTAAAAAGTTTTATTTTTTCATGAGATTAAAAAAAATCTAGGCCTGTGTGGTCTGAGGGCATAGCAAAGTGGTTAGAACACCTCAGTACTGAACTCAAGTCTCTGGGTTTAATCTCAGCACCCCATAAAATTAACTGTGCATGATGGCTCTTGCTTGTAATCCCAGCACTTCAAAGGCTGAGGTAGGAGTATTGCCATGAGTTTGAGGTCAGACTGCGCTACATCGAATTCAGAACTAGTGGCACAGAACAAGATCCTGTCTAAAAAAAATAGAGAGTTTTTTGGTTAGAAATAGTTGTACAACGAAGGGAAAGTTGAAACTCATCATGATTTTGCTAAAATGTAGTCCATGACTCAGGGCACCAAAAGATGTGGAAATATTTAGCTTAGGAACTGTAAAAGAAGTGCAGATAATGCCATGAAGCTGTTGGTAGTAAAGCCAAGAGTACCATAATAATAAAGTAGTACCATAGTATTGTAGACACGTTGAAATAAATTTGGAATATCAGTTAGTATTGTTTACTACATTAGCACATTTCTCTTTACACAAAAAGCATTTGTTAAAACTCAAGACCCATGTAAGAAACAAATAATAATGCACTTTAGTGAGAAAAAACACCTACGAAATCATAAGCAAATATAAATCAAAACATGAGAAAAATACTTATATAACCAGATCTTTTTAACAATGATTACACATTAAAATGTTCTCTAATTTACTAGCTTCAGTATTTAGACAAAGGTGCTCATTACTACCAATTTGCACAATGCACTGAAGATCCTGGTTAGGGGTATGAGGCAAAAAAAATTACAGAAATTAAAAAGGTGTTCTAATTCATTGGTAATAGCCAATGTTGTGCCTGCACAGTCTGCATGGGTAAAACACAATGGGAAGATGCGTAAGAAAGACATTTGGGACAAGGTATGTGTATATACTTCTCCATACAGTGGAAGGATGCGATTATATTTGTCCCATATAAATGCTCAACAAAAGGTAACCTGTGCAGAAGTGGACTTTAAAAATCAAGTAGACAAGATTACTGGTTCTCTAGAAAGCAGTAAATCTTTCCTCAGTCACTCCTGTCATTGTCCAATGGGCTCACTAACAGAGTAGCAATTGTGGTGGGTGGAAGCTATGCATGGGCTCAGCAATATGGATGTTCGCTCACCAAGGCTGACCCGGCTACGGCCACAGCTGAATCCCCACATTGCCAGCTGCAGAGACCACCACTGGGTCCCCAGTGTTCCCCAATGGCAACATTCCCTGGGATTGTCAACCTGCAACCTGGAGGCAGGTCAAATCTATTGGACCACTTGCATCATAGAAAGGATTCTGTTCTTATGAGGATACATACTTATTCCGGTTATGAATTTGACCTCCCTGCACTTAATACTCGTGCCAAAAGAGCCATTCATGGACTTACAGAGTGCCCCGGGCATCACTGTTGTATCCCACAAAGCACTGCTTCTGACCAAGAAACTCACATCACAGCCGAAGAAGAGTGTGACAGTGGAATGACGCCATGAACTTTACAGTTCTTGCTATGTTTTCCATTATCTAGAAACAGCTAGATTGATAGAATGGTGAAATGGCCTTTTGATGATGCAATTAGTTTCAGCTAGTTTTTAATATCATATGTGGTTGGAGTCAAGGTTCTTCAGAAGGCTGCCTATGCTGTCTTACTGCTTAAAATATGGCACTATTTCTCCCAAACCTGAGATTTATGGGTTCAGAAATCTAGGTATACAGGTAAGAACAGTACCACTTACCACCACTCCTAGTAAGTCAGGAGCAAATGTTTTGCTTCTTGATCCCTTGAACTGATACTCCACTGGAAAATGTAGATAGACCTTTTATGCCATTTTTGAGATAAAAAACTAAAATCTGACCTATAATTCCCAATATACACTTGATAAATTTATTTTAATAAAATAAAGATAAAAAGATTAAAATATCTACAGTCCCAGCTCAGTAAGACTTCAGGCCCAATTTTAGAGTACTGAAATGAATATTCCAATAAAGCAAGTCATATAACAAATTTGGTTTCCCAGTGCATATGAAAGTTATGTTCACACTCTATTATGTATACAAGACCTCTATAACCAACACAATAATTCAAATACATTTAAAATACTTTATTTTTTCCAAATGGTTATAATTGCATGGGTTTTCAGCAAATTGTAATTCTTTTCCTGGGGGAGGATCTTGCCTCAATATTGATGGCTGGTGACAGATCAAGGTGGTTATCACGGAAAGTTGGAACTATCGTGCCAATTTTTAAACAAAGAAATGTGTTTCAGAAATTGACTTTCCATGCACTATCAATCTGTACCATGTGACATTGCTGATAGCATTTTTCGAACAGTAGGACATTCTTCAAAATATCTCAACTGACTTTCTAAATCTTTTTCTCTAATTTCGATAATGTTCATAGCAACTTCATTGGGAGTAGATTTTATCACAAGATATTATGGATTATTTTTCCCTTACTAATAAGGTGTAACTCATCTATTCAAGTCACACATTATGACATTCTAGTGGTTTAATCACATCTTCAGTTTTCTTCTAAATCTACTTGTTTTTCTAAAATGGTATTTCCTTCATCTGAAGGCATCACCTGTATTAGTCACTAACAAGAGTGTCAGAAGGCAGGTGTTTATAGATTTGTCCTCTTTAACTATGAAAGCCTTACATGACATTTTCATGCAGTATGACATAATTTCATACATACACACATTGTCATTTAATGTATCCGTATCTACCAATTATCTTTGCTAAACCTCTGAATCACAATTTTTACACTAGCATTTGCTGCTTTATTTTTCCACTTTTATATTATCAAAGTAGTCTTTTTTCAAACTGCATGAGGTAATGCGGTTAGTTTTTTTCTCCCATTTCATTGATATGTATAAGCACAAAATTTAAGGTTTACAATGAAGTTTAGCATTTTGTCCACATATGTATCTTGTCAAGGTGACAAGGACTTTCCCACTCTCCTTTTGTCCCTCCCACTATCCATCCCTCCTACCCTCCCCGCCCTACCCACCTGGTTCACTTTGTTTTTCGTTTTAGGTTCCATGAGATAGGTGTGATCTGGGTTTCTCATATCAGAGAGACCATTTGATGTTTCAGTTTCTGCTTCTGACTCTGCTGTTAGTTTTAAACTTCTTAAGTTTTCTCAGGCCTCTGAGCCTTTTACTGCTGAGGGGAGGCAGGCCTTGCTCTGGATGAGGCTTTGCCTTCGGGCAATGTGACAGCGGTTTTGGTGTTCCACCCACACTACTCCAACTTTCCCCATTTCGGAAATCCGACTGCTTTGATTTTTTTTTAAATCACAAATGTGCTCACTAAGTATTCTTCTGAATAATTTTTATTTTCTTTTTTATTAGTATGTATTTGTGCTAAATGTAATTAGTCTCAGCTTGACGCCTTGGTGCATAAGCGTATTGCATCTAGGATATTGTTACTTTCCTTCCTCTTTACCCCCTGGCATCTTCCTCCCTTTTTCCTCTCCACAAAATACCTTCCCCTATTTTCAACGTTCTCTCACTTATTTTGCTCTTTAACTTATTTATTCTTTGGTTTTCTCATATTAGAGAAACTTTGCATTGCTTAAAGTTCTGTGTGTGACTCATTTCACTAACCATCATGATCTAAGGATGCATCCATTTTTTCAAATGAGTCAGATTTATTTTTCTTTATGGCAGAGTAGTACTCCATTGTTTATACACAACACCTTTTCATCCATTATCTGTTGATGGCTTATCAGCTGATTCAAGATTTAGCTATTATGAGTGGTGCTGCTATAAATTTTTGTATCCACTTCTGTTTATGATGTTCTTAACTGTTTTTCAAAACATATTCAGAATAGGTATAGTTAACATAAATGGAATATATATTTTCAGTGGCTTTTTTTGAGGAAACTCCATATCAATTTCCATCATGGATATATCGGTTCATATCCCACCAAGAAGGTAGAAGTATTCCTTTTTCCCTGTAACCTCACCAGAATTTGTCATTTTTTGAATTATTCTTAATGCCCATATTTTCTAAGTAAGATGAAATGTCATTATTGTTTTGATTTGCATTTCTGTAATGGCTAAAGATACTTAACATTTTAAAATATATTTATTGGGTATTTTTACTTTCGAGAACTATGTGTTTTTAGTTTATATTCTTTTCTATTTTTATTAGCAATGCACGGTGGCTACATTGAGTTTGAGTATTTCGTGCACATACAGTTACACAACATCCCCATCCTTTCCTTTTATTCTCTTGGGCCTTCCTGCAACCTTCCCCATCCGTATATTCATTTTAATTGCCTAGTTTTGATTTGATACTCTGTTGAAGTCCATTGTTTTTCAGTTATGTTAGCACTATGCATGACAAATATACGCCTGTTCTCCTCTTCGTGTTGAATGTTTCTTTGCTGTGCAAGGTTTGATTTGATGCAACCCCATTTCAGGTGTCTTGGTGTCCTGTTCAGTAACTGTTCTCTGGTAGGAAAATCTTTGCCTGTGTCCACGTCGTCAAGGAATTTTCCTATCTCAGCAATTTCAGTGCTTCTGTTTTAACATGTACGATTTTGACCCATTTACCTCTTGGCTTTTTAGGATAGAATCTTCCACTGTCATGTTTCTGGACTTTCAACACGCCTCCATCATTGAAATGAATCACGTAACAATAATTGATTTAAAGTAAGTTTAATATTACTCTTTCACTAGAACACTTATATTACATTATAGGTTCATTAATTGGCCTAACTTCATTTGTTCTTATTTTCGGTGAATAGGGATTCACGATGAGAGAAAGAATGGAAGAATATTCTATTGGTAGATCATTCAGAACACATAAATATTTATATACTAATTTTGCCATTTATCTGGATGCTTCTTTTGATATCTCAAAATAATCACAATAGAAACATCAAAACTCAATGGGGACGGATCACCATAACAGTTACAATAATAAGGGAAATGCTTGAAATATTTTGAGCACTACTGAACGTGAAAGAGACATGAAGTACATGCTGTTAGAAAATTAATCTCAATAGTTCTGCTCATTACAGGATTATCACAGATAACAAAATTATTTTTAAAATTACCTGAACAATGCACTCAAGTGCAAAAAAGAGATAGGCCTGCATAAATGTTTAGAAATAGATACAAAACAAATTCATGAACTGAAGGAAAAAAAGAAAATACAAAACTCGCAAACCTTGAGAAGACTGATCAATATTATATTAACAGTTTCAATTCATTCAAAGACACCATAAAGGGGAACATAGACAAGTAGGGGCTGCATATTATAGTTCTAGGGCATTTAACTAGGATCTCTCACTCATGCCATTTTTCAAATTTATAACAACAAGCAAGAGAATTTAGTTTAAATATTTACTAGCTGACACTGAAATTGAAGTGAAAACGTAAAGGGCATAGAAGAACTAAAAGATTCACATTAAAGGACTTTCCTCATTAGATATGAAGTGATGCTATTAAGGCAATGTGTGGACTTGATATCAATGCAGACATAGAGCAACAGAGTCAGACAGAGATGTCAGGGACAGGCTAGAAAGACAGGCACATTGATACCTAAACGTTTAACTAGGGATAAGTGGGGAAAATGATATCTTAGAAAACAATTTTGGTTAATTCTATATCAATTAAAAAATAACTTAAACTTGTCCTTGTTTACACAACTCATAACAATCTATTCCAGGTAGATATAGATAAAATAAAAACAAAATTCAAAAGATAATACAGAAGAATATCTGCACAGCCTTTGGTAAGGAAGATCCATATTTTCAAAGCATATACAGAAGGTCAATAATAACGAAGTCTCTGTTGAAGTGAATAAATGTTAAGAAACCATAATGTATGTATGTGCTGACAAGAGAGTAAGAATACAAAGTCCAAAGTGCAAAGAAGTTCTGAGCACATATAACGGAAAAGAACCAGAAAGGACATATATGATGACGATCAGTAAATTAGTTTGAGCAAGACAACCCCATGGAAAGCAAGGAATCTTCACAAGACAGGAAAACTTAATGGCCAACTAGTATCAAAAAAGGGCTCCCTCTTGGGGCAATCCCATTCGTGCCCTTCTTCTCCAGCGTGGAAACTTCTACCCTTCTGTCCATGGTTTCTGTCCTTTCTATACCTTGCAAAATTTGCTACATCTAGATAGTAAATAAAAATGCAAATGAATATCAAAGAAAAATGTCGCTTCATACTACATTAAACTGGCAAAAATGACAAACCTAACATCATCAGGAGTTGGGGAAGATATGGGTTGATAGGCTGCTTTACTTACGATAGGAATGTAAATCGATATAGCTCTCTGAAAATAATGTGGCATTGTATAATAATATTGAAGACTTACATAACAAAAGATTCAAGAAATTAATTTCCAGGTATATGTTTGAGAAAATATCTTATACTTGTTTACCAGGAAATACATATTTAAGCATTTTAGATGAACATGTTTTCAAGAGCAGAAAATTACTAAAAATGATCAAATACCTTCTAACATAAAAGTGAGACATTGTTATGTATTAATATACTGTGTATGCAGATCAACATAGATGAATCTCACTTAACACATAGTTAAGCAAAAATAGAGATTAAAATTTCAGAGGAAAATTGTGCAGTATAACTACCACCTTTAAATTTTATAAACATGAAAACTCTGAGCATTTTCCAAAAGAAATGTGACAAATTTGAAAATCAAAAGAGAAAAAGAATGAATAAAGAATTCAGGATCCTGTGTATCTCTAAGTGGGATAGACCGAGCTGAGATTACTTGAGTGGTAAACAGCAGATCTCAATATTAATATGTTTTTGTTATTTCCTTTATATTGAGTGGTAGGAATATGGGTCCTTAGTTAATTAAACAGTGAACACAGTCCTACTAGTGCAATCTTTTCTGCATAAAGATAAAAAGTTACCTCTACATACAAATTTCCTGTTGAGAGGAAAATCAAACGTTAGTTTTCATTGTATCATTTCATGGTCGGGATTGTAAAGTTTTCTAAATAGATATGTGTGTTATCATTGTATTTTTTATTGAAATGTGTTATTTGGTGGCCAAATTATGGGCTATTAAGCAAACTGTTTTCCTCTCTAAAGAGATAATAAAAACAACCAAATGGAATGTTAGTAAGGAGAAACAACCCAGAACCTCAAAACAACTACTTTTAACTAAGCAGGAGAAAGCCTATGTGCAAATAAAGATTTCGGTTTTCCTATCAGTGAACTGTAAGCTAATCAGACCTCAGTAGCTCTCGAATCATCTAGTAGTTCTCTGACAGTTTTTTTCCATTTTATTGATATGTATAAGGGCAAAATTTAAGATTTAAAACGAAGTTTAGCACTTTGAGCACCTACTTATCAAGGTGACAAGGACTTTCCCACTCTTTTTCCTTCCCCTTTCCCTCCCTCCCCGCAATACCCCCATTTCACTTTTTGACTGACATTTTACTGACACTCTTAAATAGGGTAAGTAGCTCCCCTATTTCTGGGCATCTAGGCTGAATTCTAGTTTTTTTCTTTCCAATGCAATGGAAAGGCATAAGGAGTAAAAACATAGGAGCAGAGAACCCCAGTCGCAACTTGGCTAAACCTTAAACATTTAAATTGCTCCTTAACTATCATACCTCCCTCCAAAACTCAGTGGCATGGAAGGTCAAGGGCTGACCTGGATGTGATTCCCATGAACGGTCATTCAGGACGTGCGCATTCTTACCCCGAGCTGCCAAAGTTCCACCAAAGTGTGCCCACTACAGACCATTTTGCAGGATAAGGGGAGATTAAGATGCCCAGCTGCCCTATCAGCCAAACAGAGATGTGGCAAATAATGACAGATCAGTTCAGAGTGTTATTTTGTTTTACTTCCGGAAATCCCTGACGAGCCGGATACGTGGTCACAAGCCCTGTGAACTGCTATGGAAAATTATCAGAAAAAATTGAAAGGAATATAGGTCCAGTCTTTTCAACAACATTGAGAGTAAAGAAGTAAGAATATTTTATTTCGCTCTCTAGGCTTCTTGCTTGACTTGGCTTGATCAGGGAAGGAATACACACACCTGGCTAGTCACAGCTAAAAGGAACAAGCGTGCTTGGATGGTTTCATTATTTAAAAATAAAGCATAATATTTACAGACACAACAGAATTTTACATAATTTTACTTTATTTTTTTTGAGCTTCACTTTAATTTTGTATGTTCTGTCTCTTATTACCTGGCCCAGAGTTATAGTACCAGCATTTTTTGAGTTTATAGTAACTGTGGTTGGGCATCAAAATATCAATGATTTTAGCTTGGATGATAATCATACTGGAGTGGTGTGTGTCATTTATCTGCAAATGAACTCATTAGCCTCTAGCCACAATACAGAAAACAATAGCACACCCTTGTATTGAGCAGCATCATGATGAATTGGAACACTGAGAAAGCAATTAGGGTCAGAGTGCTTGAATATTTCTCTGGCTAAAACTAACATTTCAAGCTAAAGATAGGTCAGTATCAAGTAGATTGAATGCTAGTGCTTAGTTACAAAAACAAACCTATGACACAAAGCTAAAGCCTTGGTAGACTTCTAAGTATGGATGCTTTTTTCCCCTAAAATCTAACAATAATGTATTATTCCTGTTAATAAAATTTCAAACCATAGTGATCTCTTAATAGTTTTTAGGAGACACAAATGAAAAATTTGACACTTACATACACGTGTCTATTGTTGAGTGATTGCCACAATCAAGCCAATTTAAGTTCCACCTCACGTGGTTGCAGTGTCCTTTTTTGTCATGACAGTATTTAAATGAAGTTCAAGTATATAGTGCAGCACAGATTTTTATGCTGGTTTTGACCTGTTTATATTCATAACAACAATACACAAGTGTGAATTAGAAAAGGAATGTAGAATTCGTTTCCTCTCACGGCCTTCCCTGAATTTTTTTTTTTTTTTGAGTTCTTTATGATAGCCATACTTATTAGAGTAAGATGAAATCCCAGTGCTGCGTTGAATTGCATTTTTTTTTTTTAATGTTCAGAGCTCTTGGTGTCCTTCAGGGCTTGCAAAACTTGCTCCAAGTTCCCAGGCCTTTAAGGTTTTGCTGAGAAATCCGCTGTTACTTTGCTAGGCTTGCCTTTATAGGCCACTTGTTGTTTGATGCTTCTGCCGTTAGGTTTCCCTCTTTTTGTTTAACTTCTGGAATTTTGATTGTGAAGTTTCCTGGGGAAGTTAATTTCTGGTCATGGATGTTTAGGAGTCTATAGGCTTTTTCTATTTCAGTATTTCTTTCCTTTTATTTGGAAATTTTCTAATATGATTTCAGGCATTATTCATGTATTTGGAGTCATCTTCTAATTTTTTCATTTATATTTTATTTGAATGAGCATGCACTACAGATTAAATAACATGTTAATAACATACAACTCAGGAATTTGTGCCGGCACATGTTCTATTTAACCGTATTTTCCCTCTCCCTTCACCATTCCCTTCTCTCTCTTCCTTTCCTGATCGCCTACTACCCCTCTTCCTTGCCTCTTTTGTGTTAGGATCTATTTGTGCTTGTACTTATGGCAATCTCATATGACAAGCACCCATCAATATCCAATCTTTTGCGTCTAATCCATCTCACTGGGCATTATTGACTCAAAGTGGCTTTATTTTCTTTGAAAAGCTTCATATCTGGCTTTCCTTATGGCTGAAGAATATCCCACTGTACATAAATACATTTCCTTCATCCATTCACTTGCTGATGTACATGTAGATTATTTCCAGAATTTAATGATTATGAATTGCGCTGTTGTAAACAAGGATATGCATGTATCTTTATGAGACGATGATGCTAGTTCTTTTGAGAAAATGCCTAATAGAGCTCTAGCTGGGTCAAATTGCCTATTTATTGTTGAAATTCTTGTCCCTCTCTAGGTTTACCTTGTGTTTTCAAAGACAACGCCATCCCTGCCTCATCCTCCCCTCCTGTTGTGTCCCATCCGGTGCCCCTCCCCAACCCCAGCAGCTAGGGTTAATATTCCCAACTACTCAGTTCTTTTATGTCTGATGTCTTCAGCATCTGCTCATCTCTATGGTTTTGGCTTCCTGTAAGCCTCCCGATTTAGAGCTCTTCCCCTCTTTCTCTTTCTTAAATTGTTTTATTTCAGGTTTTTCTAATCTAGCTGCAATTTGCTGCCTGCTTTTTCGCTGCCATCTTTGCCTCTCCTCAAATCTTTTCTTGTTTTTTAATATGTCGCCCACACGTAAAATGGTGTTCTCTCCTCATCTTCTTTTTCCATACAGCTTTATGACCCCCGCTTGGCCAGCTCCTTCTTCAGCATACGTGGAGTCCTTAATGCTAAAATTACTCTCTTTAAGCTGTATATCATATATTAGTGGGGCTTTTTGAAAAATCAAATTTTCTACTCTGTCTTTTGACTGTAAAGTGTTAATGCATTTACTTTAAAAGAAATTATTAATAGCAGAGCACTCACTATTGTCATTTTGAAAATTGTTTTCTATTTTATAATTTTCTTCTTCATCCCTTTGTTTTTGATTTTCATACTTATTAATTTACATTCCCAGCAATACTATATACATTCCTTTGTTTCTACATCATTACCAGCACTTATTATTTTGGGTTTTTTCTTTTTTCCTCATTTTATTGAAGTGCAAAACACAAAGTTTACATTGATCTTGAGTATTCTGTGCACATACATTGCCATTCTGTGTGACCGGGTATGTTATGTAACTGCTATGAATTCATCCCTTTCTCTTTCTCTCTTATGCAAGTAATAGAGTTTTCTTTGTGGTTACTATGACTCTTACATGAACTATCCTGTAACAGTCTATTTTAATCTGATAAGAATATAAACTCAAATTATGTGAAAACTTGACAGTTTGCTTCTTCTCTCTCTCTCTCTTCCTTTCTGGTGATGATTTTACATTATTTTCTAGTGTACAATCATTAAAATTTTGTGACTATAATTATTTTAAAACTTTTATCTTTTAAGTTATGTACTAGAGGTAACAGTGACTTAAGTATCACCACTACAGTAGTACACTATTTGTGAATTTGAGGATATTCTTAGCATTACATTGAGTCTATGGTTACATATTTGCATGCTTTAGTATTTCTTCATTTCAACTTGATTAACTCTCTTTCACATTTCTTGTAAGGTTGGTGTAGAAATTATGAACACAGTTTTCTTTTCTGTCGCTGTATATTGAACCTACCACATTCAAATCAAGCTACATAGCCATTCCTCTTTTTTTCCCCTTTGGTTAGTTTCTTGTTAGTTTGTTTCAGAATCTTGCTGATTTACTAATTTTTCCAGCCTGCTTTGGGATTCACAGCAGAATTTTTTCAGTACTTTAGGGGAGAACTAACTCCAATCCTCCTCAAACTATTTCATAAAGTATAAGGTGAAGGAATACTACCAAATTCATTTCTTGAGGCTAGCATCACTCTAATCCCAAAACCAGACAGACTTAACCAGGAAGGGAAATTATAGACCAATATCCTTAATGAATACAGATGCAAAAATCCTCAATAAGATTCTGGCAAACAGAATCCAACAAGTAATCAGAAAAATCGTACACCATGATCAAGTGGGCGTCATCCCTGAGATGCAAGGCTGGTTCAACATACGGAAATCAATCAATGTAATACATCATAATCAACAAAAGCGAAAACAAAAACCAAATGATCATTTCTATTGATGCAGAAAAAGCCTTTGACAAAATCCAACACCCCTTCACGATAAAAACACTCACTTATATTTCTGTTTCAACTCTTTGAACTGCTTGGATTCTCTAATATGTGCTACCATGTTGAGGTAGGAAAGACTTTTATCTCTTTTTAATTCTTGATAGTTATTTGGGGTATAATTTTTTATTTCTTCCTTGCCTTTGATGTTTCATCCCAACTCTCTCCTGGGCTGCAATCTCTCCAAACCAAATTTTATTTAATTTTTAAAGGATTTTGGTATTTGTGATAAATTCTGATTTTTAAAAATTTGCTCTTTATTTTTACTTCTGAGAACCTAATTATGAAGTGTGTTGGTAAAGAGTTCTCTATGTTTAATATACTTGGAGCTCTTTTGTGCTTAATAACTCTGGATGCTCACCTCCCTCTCTAGATTTGGGCATTTTTAGTCATTCATTCTGTAAATAATCATTTTTCTCCTCTTTATTTTTCTATTCCCTTTGAAGTTTCTGTGGCGAACATATTGGTTCATTTAATCATGCCTTGTTTTGTTGTAGCTTTGCCTAATTTTTGTTTTTATTGTCTTTTTTCTCAGTATAATTTCAAATAACCTGTCTGAGCTCTCTGTTTCCTCTTCCTATGAGCGTTATTGAAAGTCTCTGTGGAATTTTTATTTTCAGACTTTGAGCTTTTTAGCTCCATAGTGCCCGGTTCTTTTATGTTTTCTAGTTCTTTGTTGAACTCCTTTTGTCCACGTGTCATTAGCTTGTTTTATTTTAATTATCTCTGGCCCTTTGTAGCTCACTGAACCTTTTGAAGATGATTTTTATTGATTTTTATGGTCATTTGTAGACTACTACCTTTCATAGTTGCTGGCCCATATTTTATCTTGTGCCTTTGGTAGTTTGTTATCGTGATTATTCCTAACACATGTGTTCTGCATTTTTTTTTCTGCAAATTTGAAGAAAGCATCTTTGGAGACATGCTTTGACAGTGAAAGCCCTCCAACCACCAGTGTATACAGAGATTGGGCCTACCCTGGCGTCTGCAACTCCGGGGAAGGGTTGGGCCGTATGCTCTGATCCAAGAATAGGCTTTGAGACTTGATTCGCCAGGTGTTAGCATAAAACTTGAGCCTGTGGGGCCTGAATTTAAGATGGCATAAACTTAGAGTGTGCATCCATAAAAAGAGACCTGCAGGTTGGGACTGTAACTGATTAACTGTTCTTTACAGATATGAGGGATGTTCCAAGCCTGTGGCAAGCCTGGGGCCGCAAGCTTTCACTGACTTGATGTTTGGGCATGTTTAGCACCTAGATTAAAAGGAATAAATTCAATCTTGATTCTTCAAGAATGAGAATGACGCCACGATTACTGGAGTGAACCTGGACCTTGACTCCAGGAGCATGAGTTTATGGTGGCAAACCTGGTGTTTATTTTGTGGAATACAATATAAAATCTAAAGGGGGCAGGCCTGGGAATGGGATAGTCTTGGAGCATCAGGCAAATGCTAGTCTGATGCCTGAGGCCCCAAAATTATAATCTGGATCCAGTGGCTTCAGAAGGTAGACTGCTGATAGTATGGACCTGGAGCCTGGAAACAGACAGACAGGTCCAGAGGTGGGGCTATAAGAATGACTTGGGGTGTGGGAATGTCAGAGTCTCCCTGGCACATGAAGGCAGTTTTGATTTAGTCCACAAGGGATGGTCTTGCTCAATCAAGACTGGTCTTGATTCCTAGGTAATGGGTGCCAGATTGATACTAGTATAGGAAATGACAGCCTATACCACAGGATAGGCCTTGAGCCTGAGGTGGAGGATCTGGGGTTATGATGGGCTTGGTTGTGAGTCTCACAGAAACTCTCTGGTTCTGGAATTCTGAGACAGGTGTAGTTCTCAGACTTTGGCTCTTGGTCTAGGGCTTCCATCTCTCAGGGAAAGCTTAGAGTATGAACCTCTAGGACTGGCCTAACACTAAAACTTGCTGGACATTTGTATCTGTAGGGATCTGCCTTGTAACTGCAGGTGTACTCCATGTCTGTATCTAGTATAGGCCTACAGTGTAGGTCTGTGGCTATAAAACTGATTTATATGGCCACAAATCTCATCCTAAATCTTGGGCAGACTTTGAACCTGAGTTTATGAGAAAACTTCTAGTGCTTGTGTCTGTATCCACTAGGTGCATCTGTTTCTGAGTATTCAAGGGCTGGTCTGATACTAGGATCCATCAAAGAAGAACTGCAACACAGGTGCACAGGATTGTGCCTGGTGCCTGTGGTCCCCCCGTTGTGCTTAGAAATGGAAACTCCTGAAAAAAATGTGAAGCCTAGGTCTCTAGGAGACAATCTGGAACCTTGATTTGTGGTCATTAACATGAATCTGGTCATTAACTATAGGTAAATCCATGACTGGCAGCCTGGAGCATGGGATGGGAAGAAGGAGAAGTCTATTTCACTGAATGTAAATTTTCTAGATTTGAGCATAAGTGAGATAACACAGTAGTTGTCATTTTTTATTCCTGACTTATTTAATTTACTATAGAATTTCCTAAATTCATTCTTCTTGTCATAAATAAATGGTATTTCCTTTTTAAATGTTGAGTATTACTCTGTTTTGTATGTAAACTACATTTTCCTCAACTACATTTCCTTGATAGGAATGTAGGTTGATTCCATATCTTGGCTATTATGCAGAGTGCACTACTAAAATTTAAGTAAGTTAGAGAGGGCAATACAAAATTATGCAACAGATATCAAAATACAATTAGACAAGATAAATTAGGTCTAATGTTCTATAATATATTAGAGTAAATACATTCTAATTTATGATATATTTAGAAAGAACTAGAGGAAAAGGATGAGAACATTCACAAAGAAAAGTGCTAAATATTTGAGGAGACAGAAATGAAACTTACCTTAATTTGATCATTAAAAATTTATATAAATATCAAGTTATCAGATTGTCTCTCATAAATTGATGAAAGTTATAAATCCGGAGAGACACATTACATACTTCCTGATGCATGATGAGTACTCTGATGGCTTTTATTTGAATTTATAATAGGACATTTTTTGCTTAAATGTTCCATTATGAGATGCTTGCTTGTAGTCTATAAATTTCCTTACATTCATCATAAGCTATATTATTATAAACTACAATTAATAGGGATAAGATTTTTTTCAAATCTCCAGTTAAGAAAAGTATTTAATTATGATAATATTTTATCATATATTACATGCATATTCTTCAAACAGAAATTTGAATTTTTTTCTCTGCCATGGAGAAAGTGTTTCCTTTAAGTTATCAGTTCTATGAATGATCAATGCCCAAATCAAAATAATGCAGAAGAATGACATCGTTCCTGTTGGTCCACAATAGAAACATTAGAATGCCAACAAGAAAGAGCAGAGCAGCATTGCCAGCACTCTGCAAAGCAGGCAAAGTTTTAACTTAATGGACACTGAGTTACAACAAAGGCAGTGTGAACAGTAGGAGAGTTCTGTAGCATTTTCACTTGCCCACGCCACACTCTTAGGTGCTTCCATGTTGGCAGTCTAAAATTTCTGAAAGTTTTAACAAAACAGCCTATAATTCCAATGTCCACTTCCTGTTGTGAGTGGAATCATAGGTTTTTTTTAAGAATTATCATTTACATTTATTATAATGTAACTTAGATGTTTTTGTATTGTCTAAGTAACAACATAGTTTCTTCTGTGCTGCTGCCAGTGATGGAATTTCTCTTTGCTTTACAGATGATTAGTATTTCATTGTTTAACTATTCCAAAATTTCTTCTATATTTACAGGTTAAAGACTAAAAATTTTACTCCTGCAATCAAGACCAAGAGAAGAATGACTTCTTTCACCAATGATATTAAAAATTATATTTTAAGATGTACATAGGTCAACTAGAAAGAAAGAAAGAAAGAAAAAGAAAGAAGATAAAGGAGGGATCTGCCCACTGAATGGAGTAGAAGGCAAACACAAGGCACAGGAAGGCACGTCCGCACAGCCGTGCATCTTCAGGTGACTGTGCTCTCAAGCAAGCCTAGGTGAGCCAAGGTGGGTTGACCATGAGGCTGCAAATACCATGTAGGGGAGAAATAAATTGGCACAACCACAAGACTTGGGAGAAATCTTACCATCTGAGCAGCAGAAGAAAATTCTCTGGATTCTAAATTCACGTTAGTTATTCTTTGTGGGTGTTTTTTTTTTTTTTTTTACCTGTGGTGGGGAGTGTCTTTGTTTGTTCTGGATTTCTTTACTGTCATTAGTTATAAAATTTTTTATAAAACCTTTTCTTTTTAGTAGTTTTGTCTACACTCCTGCAGAAGTCTTTCCAAAGAATCGGGAGTTATTCCCTCTCCATTGTCTCATTAACCTCTCCTGTTTCACCTTTCTTCTATCATTATTATTTAGGTACATCTACTTTATTGTAGTCTTGGGCCAAAATTATGTCTGTTTTTTCCTATCCTTTATAGCTTCCACTTTCTCAATAACAAGGCTAATACCCTGCCTCAGCCTTCTTTAGTTTGACCTTCACCATTCTTTTTTTCTCATTTTATTGATATGTATAAGCACAAAATTTAAGGTATACAATGAAGTTGAGCATTTTGTGCACATATATATCTTGTCAAGGTGACAAGGACTTTCCCACTGTCCTTTTGTCCCTCTTCCTACCCACCTCTCCATCCCTTCCCACCCTACTCCCATGGTTCCCTTAATTTTTTACTTTAAGTTCCATGAGACAGTTGTGATCTGGGTCTCTCATATCAGAGAGACCATTCGATGTTTCACCTTCTGCTTCTGACTCGCTTCACTAAGCATGACCTTCACCATTCTAATTAAAAGTATCATTAAGCATTGATAACTCACAGCTAAATGGGTTATTCAGCTGGTAATTAATAATTTATTTTTAGTTAAACACAGGATATAAATACAAATTTATTTTCTAGTATAAAAATGAGGTAGTATTGCCTTTAGCAGACTTGCATAATAAGTTACAAACTGTATATACACATATCGCCATTAGAGTGATGTATCACACATCTAATGTCAATAGTGGACTGGTTGAAGGATCTGACTGCTCATTATGATGATCAATAGCTGTTATATGCCCTAAGTTTTACCATTGTTGCTTATCTCTATCTTGCTATTAAAGACCTGTAGTGTTTGGAACTTATTCAGAGTGGATAACCCTAGGTGGTTTGGCTTAGCCTAGATTAGCCATACAGATATCTAGTTTGTAATTGATGGTAATATACCTTTGACTTTAGTGAAGCCTTTCAATAATAAGTCAGTAATACAATTATTTAGGTAGATTCACTGGAAGGTAGAATGTTTCTTTATGGCTAATAACGGAATAGTTATATTAGGCCATAACCTATGCTTAAAGTGAATACAAAAGAACCAATATAATTCTCTGTACACTTTCAAAAATCAGTTGCAAAAGAAAGTATAAAAACAATAGAAACACACAGAGATTATAACATTATTGAACAAACAATGGGTCATAGATGAAATCAGGGAAGAATTTAAAAACTTCCTAGAGTCTAATGACAATTGAAGCATACCATACCAGAATTTACAGGGCATGATTAAAGCAGTAATTAGATAGAAATTTCTATGTATGAATGCATATACTTAAAAATCAAAGCAATACAAAAAAACTAATGGTGAACCTCAAGGTCCTAGAAAAACAAGAACTATACAAGTCTAAAATTAGTATAAGAAGAGAAATTATAAGAACCATAGTGGAAATTAATGAAATAGAAAATTAAGAAAAACAGCAGTGAAACAAAAAGTCATTTCTCAAAAAAATGAATAATATTGATAAAACTCTACTTGAACTAGCCAAAAGAAGAAACTAACAAATCCACACCAAAGCAATTAGAAAAAAAATGAAATCAGAATGGTCACTGCTGAAGCCCAGAGGATTACAAGAAACTAATTTGAAACATTTTGCTCCAACAAATAAGAGAACCTGAAAAATGGATGAATGCCTAGACATATAAGATATGAAAATTAAACCAGGAACGCATAAAGACACTGAATAGGCAGCAATAAGGTCTCTAATTACAAAAGTGTTAGGACTGGTTGGATACATGTCAGAATTTTATCCAAACTTCAAAGAAGAGCTGATGTCAGCACTGCTCAATCTTTTTATTTTATGAAATTGAAATTAAAAAATCTGCGAAACTTTTTTTGGGAAACTAACATTCCCATGGCACCAAAATCTGACACTGACATAAAAAAGAATAAAAACTGTACACCTATCTTCTCAATGCACATTGAGGGGAAAGTCCTCAGTGAGATATTTGGGACAAAAAGCATGAAATAATTTCAAAGATCATCCATCATGATCAGGTTAGTTTTATCCCTGGAATGCAAGAATGGTTCAATACATGTGAATCGATTCATAAAATACACCATGTAATAATAAATAGGACAACATTCACATGATAAACTCAACAGATACAGGAAAACCCTTTGAGAAAATTCAACATCAATTCATAATAATAAAAATTCTGATGAAAATATGTATAGTCTAAAAAAATAAATTCCGCAAGTGGATTAAAGCCTTCTACTCTAAGCCTACTACCAACACCATAACGAATGAGGGGGGTTGGAAGTATGTCCCCTAAACTTGGAGCAAGACAAAGCTGTCACTCTCAGCACTCTCATTCTAATTGTACTCCAACTCCTATCCAGACCAATCAGGCAGGAGAATGAAATAAAGGGAATACATATTGAAAGGACAAAGTTAAACTACCCGTATTTGCAGATGACAGGAGCTTTTTCATAGAATGCCCCCAAACTCTAACAAAAGATTCTTAAAACTCATTAAAAAATTCAGCCAATGGTGCAGAATTGAGTCCAGAAATAAGCCTTCATTTATCAACATACTTCTGGACCAAAAAAACCAAAACCAAAACCAAAAAACCAGAAGATAGTGTTCTGAAGCTGAAGAAACTTGCTTTTATGCATAATGCTGCTAGAAGTTTAACATAAGTCACAGTGCTAAACATTATACAATCTTGTAATAAATAGATATACATGATCCAATAATTCTTTCTCTGAGAGTTTGGCCAGGGGATTTGCACATTTTCACTCTAATATTTATTATGGTATTCATTTGTAATAGCCAAATTGCTGAAGTAAGCTAAATACCATGGATAAATCAGTTGATAAAGAAAACATGGCGTATACATGCGGTATAATTTTATTCAATTTCAAAAATAAGTCATTCTGTTATACGTGACAATATGGATGATGCTTGAGATCATTCTGCTAAAGTGCACAATCAAGTTCCAGAAGGACAGACATTGGATGCTCCTCTATAGGAGCTATCCAAACCAGTCAAGCCAAGAAGAAAGTAGAAACATGGTGATAAGACTATGGGAAGAATAATTAAGGAGCTTATTTTTAAGAATATAACATTTCAGTTAAGCAACAAAGAAAAATTTCTAAAAATTTGGTTAGTAATGAACACAGAGTTAACAGTATTGTACTATATATTTAAAATTTGATAAGAGGGTATATTAAATATTGTATATTTCCACCACAATAAAAATAGTAAATGTTGAAATAATAAAGAAATTGAAACACTCACGTATTAGTGATGAGAATATAAAATGGCCTTTTGCATTTCCTCGTGAGTAAACTGTCTCTTCATTTCATTTGCCCACTTTTCAATAGGATCCTTTATTTTGGTAGGCTTACTTTTCTTCAGTTCTCTGTATATTCTAGTTATAAGCTTCTTATCTGAGATGTTGGTGGTAAATATTTTTTCCCAGTCTTTTGGATCTCTTTTTACAATGTTGATAGTTTCCTTTGCCGTACAGAAACTTTTTAGTTTGACAAGATACCGTTTGTTAATAATGGGGATAATTTCTTTTGCTCTTGGTGACTTGTCAAGAAAGTCTTCGCTTACCCTTATGTCTTTTAGAAATTTGCCTACTTTGTCTTCTAGAAGGTTTAGTGTTTCTTTTTTAATGTTTAGGTCTTTGATCCACTTTGGTTTGATTTTGGTGCATGGTGATAGGTGTGTGGCCAGATTCATTCTTCTGCGTGTGGATGTCCAGTTTTCCCAGCACCATTTGTTGAACAGGCTGTCCTTTTTCCGTTGTATGCATTTGGCCCCTTTGTCGAAGATTAAGCAATTGAGGGTATTTGGGTTTGTCTCTGCATCTTCTATTCTGTTCCAGTGGTGTATCTGGTCTATTTTTGTGCCGGTACCAAATTGTTTTTACAAATATGTTTTTTTTTTGTGTGTGTGTGTGTGTGTGTGTGTGTGTGTGTGTGTGTGTGTGTGCTCATCACCTTATTTAATGGACCTGGCACTGTGCAAAATAACATCTAAATGCCCGTGAAAGGTGCACATTTTGAATCATTCAAAACATTTTGGCAGCCACGACTTCAATTAAAGATACTCATAAAAAAACTTCTAAAACTGCTTGAGAAAAACTATGGAATGTGTGTTTCACGTGAGGGGGGAGTATTTGGAGAACAACTATGGTTTTATAGTACAGCCCGATGTCTGGAGCTATAATGCCCCCTGCTTTGGTCTTGTCGCTCAGGATTGCTTTGGCTATTCTTAGTTTCTTTTGGTTCCATATGAATTTAAGGATTGTTGTTTCAAGTTCTTTGAAGGAAATTACAGGTATTTTGATAGGAGTTGCATTGAATCTATATATCAGTTTCGGTAGTATAGTCATTTTGACTATATTTATTTTGCCTATCCAAGAGCAGGGGATATCTTTCCATTTTCTAGTGTCTCCTAAAATTTCTTTCTTCAATGTAATATAGTTTTCTTTATATAGGTCCTTCACAACCTTGGTTGGGTATACTCCTAGGTATTTAATTTTTTGCTGAGCTATTGAGAATGGAAGTGTTTTTGGAGTTCTTGCTTAATAAGTTCATTGTTAGTGTAGACAAAGGCCACTAGATACGTGAAAAGATGTTCAACATCCCTAGCCACAAGAGAAATGAAAATCAAAACAACGCTAAGATACCATCTCACCCCAGAGAGAATGGCCTACATCAACAAGTCAAATAGTAATCAGTGCTGGAGGGGCTGTGGGGAGAAAGGAACCCTCCTGCACTGCTGGTGGGAATGTAAATTTGTGCAACCACTGTGGAAAGCAATAGGGAGATCTGTCAAAAAAACTAGAAATAAATATCCCCTTCAATAAAGCAACACCTCTCCTGAGAATATATCCCAAAGAGGCCAAAACAACACAGAACAGAGATATATGTATACCCATGTTCATAGCAGCACAACTAACAATAGCTAAAATAAGGAAGTCACCAAAATACCCATCAACAGACCAGTGGATACACAAACTGTGGCATTTATACACAATGGAATAGTATGCATCTATAAAGTCCAACAGCGTAGAGGCTTTTGCAGGCAAATGGAAGAAACTTGAGAACATCATGCTCAGTGAAGTGACTCAGAAGCAGAAGGTGAAACATCGAATGGTCTCTCTGATATGGGAGACCCAGATCACAACTCTTATGGAACTTAAAACGAAAAACAAAGTGAGACAGAGGGATACGGTGGGGTGGGTAGGGGGAGGGACAAAAGGAGAGAGGGAAAATCCTTGTCACCTTGACAAGATATGTGCACAAAATGCTCAACTTCGTTGTATACCTTGAATTTTGCACTTATACATATCAATAAAATGTGGGGAAAAAAGTTTTTAAAAAGAATATAAGCTGACATGTTTCTGTGCAAATCGCTTTGTCCGTTTATCAACAAGCTGTACATAGCATTCTACTAGTCTGCAATTGCACTCTTGGGTGCACACTGCATAATCGTGAGAGCAGGATGTCAAAGGAATAACTGCAGCAATGTCTGTAAAAGCTACATTTTGGAAACCACCGAAGTATGTATTAGTACACGAGTAAATAATCAAAAATACATGTACATACAAGGCTGGGAATATAGGTCAGTTTTAGTGTATTTGTCTTACATTTGCATGGTTGTGTGATCACCAGGGACACAAAAAAAGATGCACAGATAGAATTTATACAGCTGTACAAGTTACAGTACTGCTTCAAGTCACTTCAAAGTTCAGGAATGAACATTGAGAATATTATGCTGAATAAAATAAATCAGATGACAGACTAATAAGTAACTTCATTCCAATTTTGTGCAACATCTAGTATAAACAAATGGGTAGTTACAAAAATTAGAGCTTGTTGAAGGTGGGATGCAGAGTAGAAATAATGATTTCATTAGGTACACAGTGACTTGGGGCTGTGATGACTCATTTTTGGAATAGTGATAGTGGTTGAATAACATGATAAACAAAAATAATGCTACTGAGTAGGAACAAAATTAAAAAATAGAAATATTATGATATAGTTTAAATAATTAAAATGTAATAATATAATACGCACAACTTGAATTACATTGGTTTAATAATTAACTTGTATAGTATGTGAATTGCATTCTAATAAAAACACTTAAATAATTTGCAGTTATTAGAGTTTATCTACTATCACACATGCAAACGCATACCTCCACAGGAAGGTAATGGGGAAACGATCATGATATTTTGGTTGTAGGCTTTGATTCCTATAAAACAAGCATGTCCATAACTTTAGACAAATTGCTATGAATTTTCAAATACTTTGAAATCACTTTAATACATATTTATTTTTAACAACAAACACCTCTCATTAAAATAAAAGTGAATATATATTCTTCAATTTAATCAGAAGCTAAATTCTTACTTGTTAAATTTGTAAATTTCTATTAAGCTAACACCCAAGCCATAATTTCCAAACCTCAGACATTCGTGCAATGAAGCAACTTCCTCCTCACAAAAGTCACGGGCTCCGACAGTTTGAATTCAAATTTATCTTAAACACCTGTAGTCCAATATTTTCTATGATGCAATCCCCAAGGTGTGAATTTGCATCATTTTAAAATTGTGTGTGATTCTTTAAATTTTATTTTCATTTATATTACTTTTCAAAGACTAAAAATTTAAAGCTAGATGGTAGCAAATTCTGCTCCCTGTTTTAATTATGTAGCTGAACCAGACAGTTGGTTTTTCTTAACTTCCGAATTATGAATTGCACAATATCAATGCCTGTAATTAAGGAAGATCTAATCAGTTCTCATTTCTTCCCTAAATAATGCTTGCAAGAGAAATTTATTTAGGACTTCACCAATTCAACAATGTTTTTTATTGAACAAAAATCTGACTCCCTACAGCTCAAAACAAGCCCTACTCTGTTAGCACAATAGAAAAGAAACACTAATTACCTTTTTCCAGTATTTAAACAGAACTTTAAGTAAGATTTATACTAAAATAAACTCACTTTTAAAAATCTTTCTCCTACCTTCTAATTATTATTTATCATTCTGTTTGAATGATGGTATAGATTTTGTCCTGTCTGATCTGCAAGCTCTCTTTATACCATCTGGGATCTGGTCGTGAATTGGAGAACAATGTGCGGGGGGATGGGGGGTAGGGTGTGTGTGTGTGTGTGTGTGTGTGTGTGTGTGTGTGTGTGTGTGTGTGTGTGAGCCTGTGTGCGTGTGAGTGCATTTGAGTGAAAAATGGGGATTTCCATCTATTACATTAGGTAAAAAGATAATATAAATGCCTTTAAATTTAAAATACATTTATTTTACTGAGCAAAGTCACAGTCGTTTTTGAGTACATCAGCCCGTGTTTTTATAAAGAATTTTATGTTTATCTCAGAGGTCCTTGTTAATCAGTGTTCAGTGCAGCAGTGTTATGGTAATACGATGGAGCCAATAGAAATGCAGAATCATCGCTCCAATTCAGACCTAATGAACTACAATCTTGAGATTCTCAGGTGATTCACATGCACGTTAATTCTGAAAATACTTGCATAATTGTAAACTCCTTCCTAGTTCACTTTGATTTGAACAGACAAGTTTTAGTAGCTTCAAGGAGAAGCACTTTTTAAATTTTTACTTCTGATTCTGTGAGTAATCAGTTTCTGTTTGGTTCAGCTGGCTTTTTTTTTTTTAAGTAGAACTTGTTGTGGTTGTGACCTGCGCATAGTTAACTGTGGGGTGATGACAGAAGGGTGACTGTCAGCAAGGACGGTGGAGGAAACTAGACTCTGTGCTGTTTATCTTTCAGCAGGCTAGCCTTCATCCTGTAGTAAAATCAAATCTAAATGGATCAGAGATTTAGATATTAAAACAAAAACACTGAACCTGCTGAAAGACAAAATAGGTAAAACACTTGAAGGTGCGGGCATAGCCAAGGACTTTCTTAAAAGAGCATATATTAGATTGAGATAATACCAAGAATTGATAATTCGGATTATATCAAATTTAAAACCTTGTACTCAGCAAAGAAAACAAGAGAATGAAGAGACAATTGATTTTAAAAAGTCTGCTATTTCTTAGACAGAGGGGTCAGATCTAGACTATGCAAAAACTGAAGATAGTAGACACCTGACAATAAAATACCCAATCAAAAGGCACCGTGTTGAATTGAGCAGAGAGTCCTTAGAGGAAGAAATACAAATGGCCAAGAAGTACATGAAAATTATTCAGCATTTCTAGCCCTTAGAGAAATGCAATTGCCATGAGTCCAAGGCCAGCCTGGGCTCCATAGCCAGTTCAGGACCAGCCTGGGCTAGAGAGCAAGACCCTGTCTTAAAAAAAAAAGAAAAGAAAAGAAAAAAGAAAAAGAAAAAGAAAAGAATTGCAAATCAAAATAACACTGACATTCCATTTTCTTCCAGTAAGAACGGGCTCTGATCAAGAACTCAAAAACAAAGCTGTCAAGGATGTGGAGGGTGGGGGGTGTGAAGGAGGAGCCTTTCTACATTGCCAATAATATTGTGAAATGGTACAACCATTATTGAAATGAGTAGGGTGATTCCTCAAAAAATAAATAAATAAGAAAAGAGGTATCCCACTTGACCCACCTATCCCTCTTCAAGGATGTCTTTTCAGAAGAGTTAAAGACATCATATTATGGTGACACATGCATATCCATGTGTATAGCAGTACAACTCATGAAATCTAAATCTTGGAAGCAAATATGTCCAACAGCAGATGAATGGATAAAGAAAATGTGATACATATATGTAATTTTGTACTACTCTGCTACAATGAAACAGAAATTTGAAACATTTATAGAAAAATTGGTGTGCCTTGAAACCATTATGCTTACTGAAATGAATGAGACACATAAGTTAAATAACACATGATTTCTCTAATCCAAGAAATACAAAGTATAAAGAGCTACGGTGTGAAGTACAAAGATAGATTTTGCAGAGAGGAAGAGAGCATGTTGTGATGTTGAGAGGTTGGGTACTGCAGACAGGAAATAAAAATGATCAAGATCATGATGTGAGATATATATGTATATCTATATCTATATATATCACAAATATATATATATCACAAATATATATATATATATATCACATATATATATATCACAAATATATATATATATATCACAAATATATATATCAAATATCTGTATAGGCACCAATTTCTCATGTTGAATGGGATTCTTATATATCACAAATTCACACCAGGAAAGAAAAATTTGGAGAAAATAAAAGCAAAATAGAGTAAACTTCATTGCCTGCACAGTTTCTAAGGCTTAGTTGGTTTCAAGCCCGATAATATTCCTTTAGCCGAAATAGTCATTTGACAAATGCAGACATTGAATCTGATAGATGCAAGACCCAGACATTGATGACAAGATCAGCAGTCACATCACATATGACCATCAGGTAGAAATATGTCATGTATTTTATAATTTTTGGTGTCTTCCTCCTCCAGAAAGACAAAATACCCAAAAGAAAATACCCAAACTCCCTTATGTTCTCACGAACAAAATTTTATTCTACTAATATTTCATTCTATACTAAATATGTAGATATAATTCATGAAACTGACTGGAGCAAGTGGATGAGGGCTACATTTATTCACTCATCAATTCATTAACTTATTTACTCAAATTTTATAGTTTTTATTATAAGCAAAAAACATAGCTTTCTCAAACGTTATTTATATAGCTATATTTTACTATTAGAATGCCAATTTATAAATTAATGATAGAAGTATCTAGTACATATATTATTGCAGATTCATAGGGCACATCTCTGGCACAATATCTTACATTAGGCTATGATATGAATCACTTTATCTATGGAAGTTTCCAGTCACACGTGGACATGGATGTGCATATATTTTATTTCTAAATTTGAGAATCTGGAAAATGCTGAGACAAACCTTCAGGCATTCACAAGTTTTGATGATACACTTTATCAGATGTTAAAGACTGCTCATGTTCTAAAGAAAAAGAACAATCACAACCTAACCTGAATTACAGTAAAATCTTCATTAATCATGACCAAGTACCCATCCACAGACCAATGGATACATAAATTGTGGTATTTGTATACAATGGAGTACTACTCGTCTGTAGAAACATACGGTTTTGAGGCTTTTCTAGGTAAATGGAGGCAACTTGAGACCATCATGCTCAGTTTAGTGAACCACATGCAGAAGGATAAATATTGCATGCCTGCTTGAATATGAGAAACCCTGAATGCAGTCATTTTGTAGAAGCAAGTTGGGGTGATAGTGAGAGTTGGGGGGGTTGGAGGCAGAAGGGCCAAAATGGGGAACGGAAAGGATAAAAAGTGTTGCAGATTTTTGAATTCACGTAACTACAAAAAAATGCTAAATGTTATGTCATGTGAATTTTTTTTACCAAAATAAAAAATATAAATTATGCAACTTGAGACTATTGTGTTTAGGTAAATGGTTTCTCTGATATGAGAAACCCAGATCACAGCTATTTCATAGGACTTATTGTAAGGAATAATTAGAACTGGAGGGGTAGGGGAGGAGGAGGGAGTGGGTGGGTCGAAAAGGGAGAGGGGAAGGATTTATAATTTTGTCATGATATGTTTATGCACAAAATACTCAAGTTCAATGTAAAATTTATATATTGCACTTATTCATATCAGTAAAATGGGGGCACAAAAAAGAAGGAAATTAATTTTAAAAAATATATTGGCTTTGACTAGATCAATTACTGTCACAAACCAATTAATGCTCAGCAGCTACTGAGTGTAGGTGGAGCAAATGAAGAAGAATGAAAAAGGAAAAAAAGAGACTTTAAACATTTGAATAGCTGCATGATGTTTTGCTTGGGATGGTGGTCTGGGACCAGGAGTGTACCTGCTGGAACAGGTGTACAGTTGGAAATACACAACGTCTCAGTTCAGTGTAGGTCCTATGCCGCCCAATTCCTTGGCTCTGCTCAGAGCATTCAGCATATGTGCTGCAGTGTAAACACTTGTAATCTGCAAGCCACACCGGATGAGCATAGACCGGTGATCTTTGTTACTGAGGCACACAGTCCTGCGCAGCTCACAACTTCACAGGCAACTCAAATTATTTTCATGTCTTCATTTCCATATATAAAACTCTGTGAAACCTGGTGTGAATAAAAACTTTGCCTTAGCATTTATCTGTGACCACTGAAGGGCGCGGCTTGCCTTACAGATAATACCAATTTTTTTTTTCCTACCTGGGAAGTGGTTCAGGAAGAAAACTCTAAACTAAAAATAATGTTCATAAAACTCTTTAGGTTAAATGGTGTACAGTAATACAAGTCTGAAAGAAAAATTCATGTCTATTATAAATGCATTCAAAAGGAAGAATGATGCTCCGGGCATTGTGCACGGTGGGGTATTAAAATTTGCTTTTACTTCTGTAGTATTCATTCGTTTTACCAAGTTTTCCCAGAGCAATCGTTGCTTGATAGGACTATCTATAATTGTTTTTCCCTTAGTTCACTAATTCAATTTGTTCTCCTGTATCTTCCATCATTTCTCATTGATGTTTTCTTCCCTTCTCTTCCTTTACTTTTCCTGTAGTACATTCTTCACCCTCTTTTTATCCCCCTTTCATAACATATACACATATTCACATTACTACATAGACATGTATATCAATCAGACTAAAGTTAATTTCTGGTATTTTTCTACACTATTTTATGTTATTAATCTTCATTACTTTTCCTTGCTTAATTAAATAGTATAGATCACTTTTAAACATTTGTAATTATAGGTTAAAAAATAGTTGGATTTTAGTGGCAGGAGTTATTAGTAATTATTCCGTACTTCCTGAAGAGTTTTGTGTATTGACTCTAGCATATTTGAACATGTCAATTGGTACTTTCACTCTGAGATAGTACTTACAGGCCCAAACCCATTAGAATGAAACAGCCACTTATTAAAAAGACTCCTACCTCACAGTAGAAGAGATGTCCATCTTAACTAATTTGCAACCCTTAATATAAACACAAGAGTCACAAGAAAACACGGGAACAGGATGTTACAAAATTTCATAGCTATTCAAAGCTGACTCTATACATATTCAGGTAGATGAACTATCAGACAAAGAATTTTAAAAACTGATTATGAAGATAAATAGGGATCTCAAAAAAATACAAACGATAAGCTGTATGGATTATTATATGATCAACAAACCTAAACAACACATACGTAAACATGAAAAAATACATCAACAAGCAGCTGAATGGATTAATGAAGACAATGGAGGATAAGAAAGACCACTTCTGCAAGGAGAAGTTCTGAAAAGAATCTAATAGAAATCCTACAAGTGAAAAGCTCAGTAAGGCAAATAAAATATTCAAGTGAAACGTCTCAGCAGCAGGCCAGATGAAACAACAGGAAGGGTGTCAGTCCTAGAGAAAAGTTACATATACTAGAGTATTGAAATGTTAATCCAGAAGCAGAAGAATAAGAATCTACAGAAAGAATATTGAAGAGCTCAAGCCAAGATAAGAGAAGAAATTTAAGATTCATAGTTTTTGATGATGGAGAATAAACACAGGCTAACAGCAGCAAAATTATTGCAAAACACTTGCTGAATTAGCAGAACATGTTGGACATCAAGTTGTTCCAGGTTTTGTGCATGGCAGGCCATTAAGGTACTGCAGACATTTAGAACCCCAAACAGACATGACTAGAAAAGAATATCTCCCAACTATATACATAAATTGTGAAATATTTAGAGCAAAATAAGAATATTAAAAACTGTAAGAGAAATGCCTGTCACGTATAATATCAAACCTGTCATAAAAACAGCAGATTTATAAACAGAAACTTCAAGCCAGGCCTGGTGGTGTAGGCTTGTATAACCTTACATTCTGGGAAACGGAGGCAAGCAGCTCACAAGTTCAAGTCCAGCTTCAGCAATTTAGCAACTTAGTGAGATCTTGTCTCAAATAAACAAGAAAAAGGAGTTAAGGATGTAACTTGGAGAGAAAGCCCTGTACTCAATCCCCAGTACCTTAAATAAATGAAAGAATTCATAAATACACAAATGCATAGAAACTCCAAATATTTGGAATGCTTTCAATGATGTATTTCAAGCACTGGAAGAAAATAAATGCCAACGTAGATTATTATATATAGCAAGGCTATTGTTCAGAGTCTCGAGTGAGTAAAGATATTCCAAGAAATGTATAGACTAAAAAAATCATGATCGATAATTTGATATTCATAAAATAAAGAAATCCTTAACACAGTAGAAGACACAATAGTGTGAGAGAAAGAGAATGAAATAAATCTCCTTGGAAGAATCAGTTAACGAGAATCAGAAAACAAGCACTGCAGAACAACAGAATGACAGGAATCATTACAGAACTTTCTACACTTACAATGTACATTGTCTTAATTCTTCAAGTAAAAGATACAGTCTGGCAGTTTGCATTTAAAATTAATCATCAACAATGGGTTTCCTGCAAGAAATATACCTCAACTACAAAGATAAATACAGACTAAACTGAAGGGATGGAAAATGAAAGCAGAGAGGAGTAACTATATGTATATTTGCCAACGAAAATTTCAAACTAAAATTATTCAAAACAGACAAAGAATCTCACTATATATTGGTAAAGTTAACAATACATCAAGAATAGATAATGGTTGTAAATATATATGCAGTAAACAGTTATATATCAAATCTGACCAGGCAAATACTGTTAGAAAAAAAACAGAGATGAAAACACAATTTAAAATGGGATCTTTAATGTCCTCTATTTATAAGTAGATAGCATCATTCATCATTCCAACAATAAAATTCAAGAAGTATCAGAGATATGTTGTAGATCAAATGGATTTAACAGATATTTAAAAAGCAAACCACAAAAATACACATTCTTACCACCAGCTCAAAGAACTTTCTCCAACATTCCAACATAAACTATATTTTAGGTTATAAAGAGTGTCTTAATAAATCTTCCAAAATAAAATGCTTTCATGCATCATATCAAATCATATTGAAATGATGCTAAAATTAACAGCAAGGGAACCCAGTGAAAAAAATACAAACACATGGAGGAGATTGAATGTGTTTGAACAGTTAGTGGGTTTTTAAAAAAAAACAGACGAGAATAAGAAAAAAATTCTAGAATCAAATGAAAATGGAGAAAATGGTGCATTGCAACGTGTGGGACACAATGATAGCAATTTTAAGACAAAAGTTTAAAGCTACCTGTGTGTACCTTAGAAATCCAGAGGATTCTAGCAGGGCATGGGGACGCATGCTTGTAATTCCAGTATTCTTAGATTCAGAGGAAAAAGTATCACAAATTTTAACTGAGACAGGGCAATTTTGTGAAATAGTAAAATCTTGTCTCAAAATGAAATAAATAAAAAGGGCCAGGGGCTGTAGCTCAGTGTAAACTTCCTGAGTTCAATTCCCATCACTACAAAAAGAGGAAGAAAGGAAGGAAGGGAGGAATAAAAGAAGGAGAGGAAAGAAGGAAAAAGGAAAGAAGAATGAAAGAAAAGGAAGGAAGGAAGGAAGAGAGGGAGGGAGGGAGGGAGATAAAGAAGGGGAAGGGGAAAAGAAGGAAAAGGAAAGAAAGGGAAAGGAAGGGAGGGAGAACAGAAAAATGCCAAATAATGTTGCAGTGCATCTTAAAGTACTAGATAAACAAATAGACCAAACTTAAAACAAGTGGAAGAAAATGTAGTAGTTATTAGAGCTAAAGTTAATGAAATAGAGACTAAAAGAACAATTTTAATAAATCAAATTTAATATATTTTTCAAAATGTTAGTTCATTTTATAGTTTTCAATTTTCCAGTTTTTCAGTGTTGTTTTCTATTTATTTTCTGTATTATTGATAATTATTCAAATTCAATATCACTGAATTTTTTTCTCCATTAAGTGAACAATGGTGTTATTATTTTTGTTATTTCTCTTATTTTTGTTTCACAATGTGCAACTGCGCAAACAGCTGGTGTATTAGTCGCTGTCCCAGGGCTGGACACAATTCTTTACCCCACAACTTCCAGGAGGAGAGGTGCTCTTGCTCAGTGTTTCATGGTGTGCTGCCTTCAAGGAAGGATGTCCCGAGGAAAGGACAAGGTGGAGAAAGCGGCTCAGGCTGTGCTGTCCAAGCATGCAATAACAAAGGCAAGAGCCGCTAACAAGAACACACCCTTCTGAGTCACACCTCAGTGACACACCTCTTCCACCCAAGCCTCACCTCCACACACCTGAGACTTTTGAGGACATTTTATATGTAGACAGCTACACCTGGTAATTTCTAATTGGATATCATATGTCATATTTTTGAATTATAGAGCTAATAAGATATTATGAATAACGGTTTCACTGTCCCTGGATAAATTATATATTTAATATAGAAGTATATTCTGATTGGTGGCTAGCTTGGAAATTTTCAATTCAACGACTCAATCAAGATTTATATTATTATAAGTTATTTAATATCTGTGAGGACTGATCTATACTCCCACAGCATAGCTTAAGGCAGTCTATCATGGAAAAGCCCTGATTTTCCATAATGACAGTGCCCCATGTCATTGAGGATATTGGTAGGACTTGGAAGCTTAGCTCCTCAGATTCACTTTTAGAGCAGGCACGTGGCTCTGGGATAACATTATCCTAATCACTAAGTTCACATCTATGGGTTTTCCAGTCTCACATCTCTTAACAGCACAGTAAGCCTCATAAATGTCAACACACTTTATTTAACATGGATTTTTTTCATTACTATAGTCATGCTTTTAAAATTATTATTAAGGATGTTGGCATAATGCAATCAGTCTACCGTTGCTAGAAGCAGGATATAATGCTTCGTCCACACAAAGTCAAGAAATTTTAAGGTGTTTTTGAAATTGTGTCATTCCAGGCAAAGTCTAACATGTAGACAGAAGGAAAGGGTAGGGTTTTGGGGAGCACGAAGAGCACTGAGTGCATGTTAAATTGCAGGATTATATGCTCTATTAGATGGTAAAATTCATGCGAGTTCAAAGTCTGGTTTTTTGTAAGAAGAATAGCTGAAGTCATTTACTGTTGAACTTGCACTCCTCTTACAGTTTGCACTTTATCATTCTATAAATCTTACAAGCCATAAACTTCTATATTCTGAATATTTGCCTTATTCCTTTAATGATTTTAGCTCTTTTCCCTAAAAGAGCTATTTCAGAGACTGTATTTATACTTTGACTTATCAAGACATTTATGGTCAACATCATCAAAAATTGCATCAAGCATCTATTATACATTGTACTCTACTTATTTTCACATTTAAAATTTACTCTGTAAATATAGAAGATAATTTGAATACACCATTAAATTAGAAGTATATCTTTCTTCAATTATTTGACTTAAATATATACAGATTTCTCTTATATGTTTATATAAAAAGTGATAGATTTATATGATATACTTATATATATTTACATCATAGAGGAAAATATACTTGATTTAAATATATGTATATATTTATATCAAAAGTGGAAGAAAACAATATTCATGGAATTGAAACTTTGTAATTGAAATGTTTTATGCATGTTTTATCAATATAAGAAGCAAATTTCACCAATTCTTGGATATTCATTTTGTGCTCAATAGCTTAACTTCAAAATTGATGGTTTTCCTATTACAAGTTACATGCTCAGAACTTTTAATAGCATAAAACAAAATTTTGAGAAATTATAAACTTTATCAATGCTTGAGTAGGTGTACATTATTGATCTCCTTTTGCAGTTGAGAAAACTAAGACATAGAGTATTTATTAATAAGTCTAATTCCCTATGGCTAGCTGTAGGATGTGAGAAATTAGAAAAACAACAGGTATCTTAGGGACAGGTAGGGGCAGAGGGCTAGAAGCAAAGATGAGAGGAGCGCTCTCACTATTAACTAGAGCATAGCCTGCTGCATTATTGCTTTGTAGATTGGATTCTTCTAGGAATGGTTCTGAAAGAAAAATATTTGTTTCGATTGTACTCAGATTATGCATCTGCCAAATTATCCCCTCTATTGTCTAAAGCATTGCCAGACAAGCCCTGACATGTGTTGCTCACTCTGCACTAAAACAAGCTAGAGGCAGAGTCACTTTGGAGCTTTTATCTGCATGGACATTAGCTTTCCTTATTTCTTTTTAAGCCCTATGCAAAGCCCTTGCTGGGCAAGGCCAACTGTGACCACAACAGCCTTTTAGTTGTAGACCTGGGATTTCAATCCATATGTGTTCAACTTCAATGCCCATGATCTTATTCAACGTAAGTAACAGCAAGCTCATTTCTCTTCACATGCTATAAATATCACAATGTAACCAACATTTAGTTATTAGTTATGTATATCAATTTAAAGAAAAAAATATGTTGAATTAGGAAGCTAACCAGTTTGAATACGTTGTTTCTTTGGAATTCTTTCACGTTATCCTTATGATATAGAAAGAGACAGATGTAATGGTTTACTTATTAACATATCTACATGGACACTGAGTCTAATGACTCGTTTCTGTAATTCCAGTATTTAGAAGACTGAGGCAGGAAGATGATCTATTTGAGGCCAGCTTGGATATTCTTTCAAAAATATGGGAACTTTGATAATTTTATTCATCATTGAAATAGAACCAAAATGTTATCTCAAAAGAGATAAATTATTGCTTTTTGTGTGAATGTAGTGGTTGATATTGATGTCAGTTTGACTGATTTGAGAGCTGTCCAAAAGACTGTAAGACTCACTTCTGAATGTGACTGGCTGGGCCACTAAGGTGTGAACTTTACTGATATACTTAGTTAGACGCTCATTTCCTCTCTAGGTCTTTCCCCATGATCACCTTTCCAGCCTCTTGGAGCTAAGCAGCTTTTCTCTGCCAACCTCCTCTGCAGGGAAGTTCCTGTTTTGGAAACATTCCTCTTTGTACTGAATCCACTCAAACCATTAGCCAAATTAAATCTCTCCTTTTAAGCTGTGGCTGCCTGGTTTTCGATTCTAGTGATGTAAATTTGACTAGTACAATTGACTAATACAATCCCTTAAGATATAAAACTATTTAATTCTGAAAATCACATAAAGTATGTAATGTTTTCTCAAGTGCAAGAAAGAAGAAAGAATAAAATTCATACAACTGTATAATTGTTAAAAAATTCTACTCAATCTTGGTTATGCATGCCTATAATCTCATCACTCTGGAAAGGCTGAGACAGGAAAATCGCAAATTGGAGCCCAGCCTGGGAAGCTTAGATAAAATTTTAATCAAAAAGAGAAGTTCAAAAAGCTCAGTGCGAAGGCCAAAGATTCAATCTTGAATATTCACAAAATAATTACAATTATTACATTAAGTTTGGGGAAGTAAACAGATATGGGAACGTATGTTTTACTTGTAAATACACCATCTAGAATTCTGTTACACAAATATCAAAAAGGGCTTCAATAGGTCAGGCTTCCCTTTCTCTAGGAAATCAAATTTCTATCAACTAAAGTTTCTCAAAGTAAAGGTATTATTTTTCAATGAATTTCTGAACAGTTGTTACATCTATCTACATTAGGTTTAATATGTAGATATTCGATACTTATAAAAAGTGATATTTCTACAATTTCAGTTGATTAAAAAGTTTATAACCATGCACATTAATAAATCAAAGTTGTCTACTTTCATGTAAATATTTCAAAGTGATTGTCTTTGATGTGAAGATGAGCTTTTGTTTTTCATAGCTAATTTGTGTAAAAAATTCTAACAAATTCCTTGATATGGAAAAGTAGAAACAGATGAACACTGAAGACCCAGTTAAATTAACAAAATGCAAATTCTATGATTTTTATAAAAATACAAGATTACAACAACCTTGATCATTTCCAACTTTAATCTGTCCTCCTGTGGCCACTCTTCTATATAAACCTATATGACTTATGAATACATCGTTTATTTAAAAAGAAAATTTCAATGAAAATTTCCAACATGCCAGGGTAAGAAATGGTGAAAGCTCTTTCTTTTTCAGAAGCAGATAACTATCTAGCATGCATTTTCCTAAATTCTTTTAGAGGTACTCTGAAACCTAACCAAAAGAAGGATATAGCCCTTAGGTGAGTACCAAAACAAGGAATCAATTGAAGGGAACTGTTGATGTTGCACTTTCCCTTATTCTGTTCTACTCAGCTTCACAGCGGCGTTTAAGAATATTTTCCGCATCTAGATATAGTTTGCTAGTGACAGAGAAAGGGGATACTCTGAGTATTTCAAAAATCAGAATTTTTCTCTTGACATACTTGGTTCATCCTAGAAAGATCAGTTCAATGTTTTTTTCTCTATTTTACCTAGCTCAGTATCCTAACAGGGCTTACATGGCTACATTCAAGGGCGATTGGCAAAAAACATTAAAAGACAAATTCACCTGTCTCTACCATGCGGGGCAATATATAATAGTTGATAAAACAATAAACAATATGACAAACTTGAGAATTAAAGCGAGATGAGACAATTTGGGGGGAAAAACCTTCAAAAGCTCCCAAATATTACAGAAAAACTTAAAGGGTACCCTCATACCCAGGACTGATGCATGTTCGGGATATACTTGAGAAATAGCAAGCTTTCAGCTTCAGCCCATCTTCATGGGCTCTATTATCAAGAATTGAAGATGAAGGTGGAATTATAAACTACCAGAAAAAAAAATGCTGAATATACAAAACACTACACACAAAGAGACCACCTGCAAAACAGAGGTATGTCTCCTGGTAGATTGAGGAAATTAAGACCTATTGAATCTCTAGATCACAGCTAATGTAATGAAAAAGATTCTTTAAGAACCACTAATGATAAAAAGTTTTTAGCAGTGAAACTCATAAAAGATAAACATTTTTTAACAGGTTCTCCATCTGTAGTCCAAGCTGGTTCTGAGCTCACTATGTAGCCCAGACTGGCCTAGAACTCACAACAATCCTCCTGCCTCAGCCTCTTGAGTGCTAGGATTACAGGCATAAGCCACAACGCCCAGCTTATGTGGTGCTGGAGAATCTAACTAGGGTATTCAGCACTTGCTAGGCAAGCACTTTAACAGCTGAACTATTCCTCCAGTCCCCAAGTAACAAATCTTCAAAGCAGATATACATCCATCAACAGATAAATCAATGAAAAAAATGATATGCATACACCAGGAAGTCTTACTTTGGCATAAACAACCATAAGTTCGAGAAATTTTTAGGAAAATGAATGCAGACTCAGACCATTATGCACTGTGAAATAAATCAAAAACAGAAGGCTAAATATCATAAGTTTTCTCTAATATGAGAAACCCAAAATATTAACATGTAAAAGAGCAAAATAAAATAGTAATCTTAGGAAATAGGGAAATAGATTACATGGAAAGGGGAAGAAGATGTGGGGGGGAAAGAGAAGTAAGGGGTGGAAGGGAGATGGAAGTACAATTGCACAGGGTGGAATATGTATAGCGACAAATCTGAAACTTTGATGTAATCATTATATATCTCAAGTACATATTAACAAAAATAATTTGGGGAAAGTACAAACTCTACATAATAAATTCTACCCAGAGAGCACCTGAGTAAGATCTTCTGGGGATTATCTCCCAAAGCACAGATCTAGATTCAATATTCACATGCAAAATTTCCTTTATAAGAGGTAAAGAAATACAGTAAGAGACCGTAGTGGTTGATTTTAATACAAAAATATGGTGTAAATTATTGAAAAAGATAAGCAAATATCATTCCTTCCCAAACACCAAGAAGTTCAGCATGGCAATAAACTTTGGATGACACCAAGGTCTCCTGCCAGTTTGAGCAGTAGCCAAATCCTGTCAACATGGGTGCAGTGACCTCAGACTGTCTGTCTGAACTTGGGGGAACACTACCCTAAGCTGTCATTAATGAATGAGGAACTTAGGATCTCTATTTTCAAAGCAAGGATTTTAAATGTTTAACTTTTTATACTCTTATGTCTGAAAAATCTAGTGTGGTCAATTACTAAGAAACTTTCAAATCATTTTGTCTTTTGTTCTGAAGGGAAGTTCTTGTCTTTTCAGTGCTAATATTTAAGTCACTACGATTCCCCATTTAAAACTATGCAATGTGGTGACTTAAGTGAAATGACTTAGGCGCGGTAGATTAATATGTTAAACACTGTATGGTTTCTCTGACTTGGAAAACCCAGAACACAGACATTCTTTGGAACCATATGAAGTGATAGCCGGAGCCGGGGGAAGGGACGGGGAGGGGGTGGGAGGGTAGAAGATGGGAAGGGATTGTGAAGTCGATGTGATACATAGATGTATGAAACACCCAAATTCATTGTAAATCCTATGTATTACATTTCTATATTAATAAAAATAGTGGGGAAAAGTAAAATAAAACTATGCAATGTAATTTTAGTCTTTCCATGTTTACTTTGTGCTCCTAAATCTCACTGTATACCTGGCTAAAAGCAGCCAGATGTGCATATGCCACAACCTAAACATGTTATTGCCTTCATATCTCCACCAGATTAATTAGTTAATAGTTTTTAAATGTTTTTAAATTCATTCCAAAACAAAGTCTTAGGATATGGACAAATGTAGAGAACCCCCCCCCCCCCACAATGTAACATGCATTGCCTGTGTACTATTGGGATGTGGGGCCTGGCTGATATAGGTAGATGCTTGAGGTTTGACCTGGAGGGCCATCGGCTGGTTCTGCCTTTACTCGCAGTCTTGTCTCAGTTCTGTGATGCTGCTGTCAGATTCTCTGTCTCCCAGGGGACCAGCTCTAGCTCCAGATCTAAATGTGTTTTCACCATGTAATGCTACCATTTTCTAGCCACCCACCTGTGAATGGACTGTGACTTCCTGAAACCGTAACTCAAATCTTTCCTTCCTAAAGTTGTGTGTATCACGTATTGAGTCACAGTGAAGAAGTAACTAAGACAGAAGCTGTTTGTTGTGTTTTGGATCTAGCGTGTCCCCAGAAGCCTCATGTCCCTACGGATACTGTGTACTTTTGGGACACAGTGCAGGTCTAGAAGGGGCAGATGCTAGGGCTTGATCCGGAGGGGTGAATGCCGGTGCTGCCCTTCCCCCAAGTCTTGTCTCAGTTCTGTTATGCTGCCGTGAGTATCTCTGTTTCCGGAGCATCAGCTCCGGTTCTGGTTCTAGCTGCAGCCTCTCCACGTAATTTCGTCATTTTCCAGCCGCCCACCTGTGAATGGCTGTGACATTCTGAAACCGTAACTAAAATAAATCTTTCTTCCCTAAAGTTGTGGATATCAGATATTGAGTCATAGTAATTAAAAAGTAACTAAGACATTGGCCAACATGGTAAGACTCGTGAATTTCATGAACATGAGGCCTCTGTCAACTTAGCTATGAAGTTTTCTTCCATGGTCAGAGAAATTGTTTTTAAAATACCATGCTGCTGCTGGAGGCATTCTCTAGGTCCATGACTGGCAGTTTTTGCAGAAGCATTATGTTGAGGGAAAGCAAATCCATGGTCAGAGTAGCTATCTTTTTCTTAGGGGCAAAATGCTGTCCTTTCCATGACAGAAGTGGTCCAACAAAATCATGCTGTCCCCAGGTTTTAGGTTGATCACCTTGAGAAATGATATTGTATTAGGAACCCAGTGTTGGTCTTTGCATGTGGCAGTGGGCATTAAGCAGCGGCTGTAGCTAGATCAGCCTTGGCGAGTGGAATTCCGTGTTGCTGAGTCCATGCATAATCTTCATGCATGCCATCCTGGCCACTTTGTTCATGAGCCCATTGGGAAATGGTATGAATGGCCGAGGAAACAGGTTACCTATTCTCTATAGAACAAGTAATTCTGTCCACTTGATTTATTAAAGTCCTCTTCTGCTCAGGTTACCCTTTGGTGAGTACTTCCAGAGGGCACAAGTATCTTTATGTTCTTCACCCATATGCAGAGGCCTATCCACATATCTTGTCCCCAGATGCCTTCCTTATTGATGATCCTCTTGTGTTTCTGTCCATATCCAGTCTGTCCACCTCATCCCTAAGCATTTTCTCACCAATATTCCAGTTGTGCTCCTTCCATGCTCCAAAACAGTCAGCCACACCGCTGGCTATAGCTCATTAATCAGAACATTGTCACACATCTTACCATTTTTTATTCCAATCAAAACGTATGATCGTACTCACTGCCCACTGTGAAAAATTTTCTTCACTGTTGTCCTGCAGGGATGACCTGGAGAGCGTCTGCAGCACTGCAGATGTCCACTTCCATGTGGTGCTTGGAGAATGTGCAGAACTGTCTCTAAATCGGGATCTAGTCTTCCTCTGTCAAATGATCATATGGTACATACCATGAAGCCATGGATGCATGCTGCGGGACAGAAAGCAGAACACCAAGAATAGACACCACAGGCATTTTTGCCATTTCTTCGTGTAATTTACTTATTTCTTCTTAATCAGTGTGGGCCCAATTGTGTAAACACCATTTCCATTTGATGATGGACTGTTATTGTGCACGCCCAACTTTATGACTCAGTGGATCAAATAGCAACCACATAATAATGGACAGCCCAAGTCTCATGGTAACCTGGTGTTCCGAGATCAAGCGTTCAGCTTCCACTGTGGCTGAGTATCAGGCCCGACGCTGTTTCTCAAAGGAAGAGCAGTTATTTTCAGTTGATGACAGTGACTTGTCCCAAAATCCCAAGGCCTTCACTGTGATTTGCTTATGGGAGCCTTCCTGAGGGTTCTAGCAGCATCCCCATCTGCTATGGGCACCTTCAGTATCATTGGATATACTGGCATACATGACCCAAGTGGTACAGAGCCTACACAGGCGCCTGGGCCTGCTGCAGAGCTTTCTGTTGTTGTAGGCTTCACTCAACACTAACAGCTTTCCGAATCCCTTGGTAGCTTGGCTGGGATAATACACCCAAGTGAGAACTACGTTACCTCCAAATCCAAACAAGTCTACTAGGCGCTGCTCCTCTTTCTTCACTGTAGGCGGCGCGAGCTGCAATAACTTACTCTTCACCGTGGAAAGACTATCTCTGCATGCCTTACACTACTATCCTAAAATTTTTACTGAGGTACAGGGCCCCTGAATTTCAGTAGGATTTAACTCCCAACCTCTAATATTACAATTATTTACCAAGATGAGAGTGGTTGACACTTCCTTCTCACTTGATACAATCAACGTAATATCAATGTACTTTGTGGAAGGGCAAGACCATCCATACCCCTATAGACTATGTTTTACCAGGGGGCTGGAAAGTTAATATAACTCTGAGGCAACACAGTAAAGATATTCTTCTGACCTCACCAGATGAGAGTAAGTTGTTTCTGGTGGACCTTATTAATGGGTATGGAGAGAAGCTATTAAATCAAAAGCCAAACACTAAGTACTGGAAAATGTGTTAATCTATTCAGGCAAAGAAACCAAATTTGGTACAGCAGCTACAATTACAGAAGCTGACTGACAAGTTAACAATAATGTACCACAGATCTGCCTGCATTTTGCACTGGCTTCAGAGGAGAGTTAAATGGGGAAGTGGTGAGAACCATTACTGCTACATCCTTAATGCCCTTGATAGCAGTATTAATCACTGCAATCCCTCCAGGGATGAAATATTGTTTCTGATTTACTATTTTTCCTAAGGAGAGGTAACTCCATTGGCTCCCACATGTCCTTTCTCACCTTAATGGCTGGTACATCCCAGATTTGGGAACCAATATGAAGATTCTGACAAATACTAAGTATACCATCCACTATTATGCGTTTTGGCACTAGAAAAGTGACTACAGGATCAACTGAAGACCCGTGAGACTCACTGTGAGTTGGAACTTGCCAATATTCCATTGATCACCTGATCACCGTAGGCCCTATTCCTATTGGATATCCATGATGATACTTTGAGTCCCCTAGAATTAGCATTAGTTCAGAGTCAGTGTCCAGTAATCCCTAAATGTCTTCTCATTTCCTTCTTCCCAATGCACTGTTACTCTGGAAAAGGGCTACAGGTTCTTTTAGAGAAGGATGGGACAAATAGTGACAATGTACCTCTTTAGCAGTGCAGCAAGATCCTTCCTCAAAAGAACCCAACCTTCCTTGCACTCAAAGGGTACTCGATATGTATATTGGTTCAAGTCTTGGAATTGACTGAAGGGAGGGTCAGGATTTTCTTTTTTCCCATTTTGTTAATATTAATATATACAATACACAATGTTTACATTGGACTTGAGTAATCTTGCACATATATATCATGTAAAAATTACAATCTCCTTTCCTCTCCTTTTTTGACACTTCCACACCCAATTCACTCTATTACTTCCATTTGGTTCTATAAAATGAATTTATTCCGGTTTTCTCATATTAATAAAACGATTTGATATTTAACCTTCTGTATCTGACTAATTGAAGTAGATTTTTATTCAGTTTCCATAGATTTTGTTTCCCTGTGTAAATCCCATAAAAATCTAGTAGGCTTCTCATCTATTTACTTCTGGAAACACTGTGAGGGATGAGCCAATGCCTCAGATCTAAACTTGTCAGAGCATTATGATCACTCCTTTTCTCTACTGTACATTAAATAAGTACACTTACCATTTCTTTTCAGGTGAGGTGCTGCCACTTGGCCCCTGCCATTTCTGGATTCAGTCGTAGCCACAGAATTTAATTGTCCCAATTGAGTGGCTGCCATCTTTATTGTAAAGTCTGGCATAGATAGAAGAACAATGATTGAGTACTTCAAAAATTCTGCTTCACCAAACTGCTCCTTAAAGTAATAGAGAAAGGTACTTGTTTTGGATCCTCCACATATACAGGAGTAGGAGAACCTTTGAAAAACACACTCATGTTCATAGCAGCACAACTAACAATAGCTAAAACATGGAAGTCACCAAAATATCCATCAACAGACCAGTGAATACACAAACTGGTATTTATACACAATGGAATACTATGCATCTATAAAGTCCAACAGCGTGAAAGCTTTTACGGGCACATGGAAGAAACTTGAGAACATCGTGCTTAGTGAAGTGAGTCAGAAGCAGAAGGTGAAACATCGAATGGTCTCTCTGATATGACAGTCCCCGATCACAACTCCTATGGAACTTAAAACGAGAAACAAATTGAAACGGGGTAGGGCAGGGGAGAAGAAGAGGGGTAGGTAGAGGGCGGGACAAAAGGAGAGTGGGAAAGCCCTTGTCACCTTGACAAGATATGTATGTGCACAAGATGCTCAACTTCATTGTAAACCTTGAACGTGGCACTTATACATATCAAGAAAACACTCCAGCATAACCTTTTCAGCAAGCAGGCCATTGAATAACTTCCTCAACGAATATGAGGCATCTCCAACTCACATACAGTGGAACATTTTTTGACCCACAATCCTGCCAAACAACCAAATAAGGTCTTAACACGATTTTTTTCTTTTTTCCCACTATTTTTATTAATATACATGTGTAATACATAGTGTTTACAATGAATGTGGGTATTTCATGCACATATGTGTCATATCAACTTTACAATCCTTTCCCATTTTTGACCCTCCCACCCCTCCCTATCCCTTCTCCCAACTCCGGCTATCACTTCATGTGGTTCTATAGAATGTCTGTGTTCTGGGTTTTCCAAGTCAGAGAAACTATACAGTACTTAACATATTAATCTTCTGCATCTACATCATGTCACTTAAGTCACCACTCTAACTCAGTTTCCTATTCCTCAAATGGGTCACAGTAGTTAAATCCTAATGCCCCTCCTTTGAATCCAACCAATCCCTTTATTGGCATTAACACAATTTTAAAATCATGGGCATGCAATATTAAATCCAGAACCCGTATGCAATGGGCTCATATCAAGCATTTCATCCTCAACAATTTTTATATTTTTCCACTATTATCCCACACTCTTAAAATCCAATCCCACATCTCTTCCCCACACGTTTGCTTGTGGAATTCGAAAACTACATATGTTCTTTGGGGTTATAACATGACTCCTCATGAGAAACACTGTGGACATAATTCTTTGGGACTACTGGAGATTTGAGACTGTTTATAGACCTAGAAGCAAAGGCAAGTGACTAGGATGGGTTCTGAGAAGCATCAGCCTTGTGTTTCCTGGTAACAAGCAATAGGGAGGGTCATTATTGTTTCTGTACATATCATAGAGGTAGTTTCCTGTTTAGAAATTGGAAAGCCAACTCTTCCGGAGGCAGATGTGGGGATGCTTCTGCTGCTGAAGGTGGGAATACCGCTTTTCTTGGCACAATAATCAATAATCTGTTGAGGATTTAGGGGCTCCCCAGCCTCTCCCTGTTCCTTCCACAAATCTCCATCTTAATTAACAGGGTCCTTTACTTTTACAAATAGCACTTTAACTGCAAATAATCTTCTAGGCCAAGCATTAAGTTGACACTGTAATTAAACTAATTATGTTATGGCGGCTGGCACTTGATTTGTAGCAACTTCAACCCTATGGCTAAAGGAGAGATGATTCTATTTCAGGACAAACTTTGAAATTTTGAGATTGTTTATGTGTGATTGGAATCTGGCTCCTTGAGCTGATTTTTTCTCTTTCATTACACTACTTATTAAGTTGTCAATGTGTATCTGGACCTTATCTTTCTGTTTACTACTTTTTCCAGAGGTGCTAAGAATAACTAGTGAACATCATATTTTTGACTTTTCCAAAAATACTCAAATGTATTATATATAGAATCACCAAATTCTTCACATCCTACAACTGGAGATTCAGGGTATTCAAAGGGATCTACCTCTAGTATTAATTTAAATAATTCGCACCACTGCTACCAGTACCCCTTACGTTATTAGGGAGAATTCAGCAATGATATGTCTCATCATACTAGACAGTCAATTACAGGAACCACTAAAATCCTTAGAGAAATACATTGTTATAATTCTGTCCCTCAAGAGCAATTCTTGATATAAAAACATGTATTAATTTGAGCTACTGAAGAAACAATATTTAGATAGATAGGTAGATATGAATTTATTATGATGGCTTACAAGTTCAAAGAGAAAGTTCAAAAAGGCTGCCTGAAAGTACAAAAGCTGAAAGGTCCAGTAGCTGCTTAGATGTGAGACAGATTAACACCAGTCCAATACTGTAGGGCAGTGGGACAGCTGGTGCCAATCTGTTTGCAGATTGATGTCAAATGTCCAAAGGTAATAGTGAACACCTGAATACTGGAGCAAATCTGCAATGAAAGCAGCCATGCAAAGACAGGAGTTAATCGACGTCCACACCGAATGGTGACGACTAGAGCTCTCCCTGAAGAAGTACAATAATATTTCACTTTCTTTCTTATATTTAATTTGAGCTACCAGTCTACTGGTTGGGCTACACACACTTAAGGTGGGTCATCTTCCCTCAATTGCTAACCCATACATCAAACACTAATAAATACCCAGAGTTCTGCTCTATAGATTAAATATGTGTTTATCACTCCTTTCAATGATAGTACTTTCCAAATGCTTGAGGCTTTTAGGAGACATTTCATTTCTAGACTAATATAGCAAATTAAAGAATTTAAAACCTGAAACTCTTAAAAATATAAAACAATAATTGATGACATACATAGGTTTGGAAAAATTTCTTAAATATAATCCCAAAAGAACAAATAAAAATAAAAAATGGTTTGTCACAAACTAAACAGCCCTTATTTATGTAGCAAAAGAATTCACTAATAAAGAGAAACTATATATTTGACAAAATTGTTTTTAGTCTCTATATCTGAAAGCTGCTAATATCCAAATTATATAAACTACTTAATAATAAAAATAAATACCAAATCAATAACAACCAAAGACCATAAAATCACTTCTTAAATTAAGATGTTCAAATATCCAAAATATATGTAATAATGCTAATAACAATGATCATCATGAAAATGTAAGTTAGGGGCTGGAGGAATAGCCCCACAGTTAAAGTACTTGCCTAGCAAGTGCTAAGTCAAGGGCTATGTCAAGTTCGATTCCCCAGCACCACATAAACTGGGCATGGTGGCACACGCCTGTAATCTCAGCACTCTGGAAGCTGAGACAAGAGTATTGCCCTGAGTCCAAGGCCAGGGCTCCACAGTGAGTTCAGGACCAGCCTGGACTACAGAGGGAGACCCTGTCTCAAAAAAAAAAAGAAAAAAAAATGTAAATTAGACCTTCTATGAACTACTCCCTCACACTTATTAGAAATGTTATTATTAAAAATGTGTTATGAAAGTTGTCTATAGGAAAAGGAAACATTTGCAATTACTGGGACAAATTTAAATTGTAGCCATTATCGAAATTGAATGAACTTGACTCAGACAACTATGCATTAAACAAAAACATTTGCCAGCACCATTTGACATATACACATCTGTGTACCAAAATAAATATATGCATACCAATGTTAATCTCAGAATTATTCATAATATCTAAGATGATGAAGTGACCTGAACCTTCATTGCTGGTAGAATGCCCATAGAAAATGAATGCATAAATAATGGACTACTACTTAACCTTATAAAAGAAGTAGGAAATTTTGTCTCAGACAACAGGAATAGGTATGGAGGATATTGTTGTAAGATAAATAATTGGACACAGAAAAGAAATTACACCATTATTTGACTTCTTTCGTGGAAGCTAAACTTGTGTAACTTCCAGAAGCCGAAAGTAGGATGGCAGATGAAAAAAAAAAAAATGTTAATTAAGGACTACAAAGTTTTAGTTACACAAGAATATGTCTTAGTGCTCAATTACACAGAAAATTGACTATAATAATAAGGCATAATGTATTTCAAAATTGATGAATGAGATTTTAAATGTTTCACTACAAAAATAGTATCAAAGCTGATAATTTTTATTTAGCCTGATTTAACCATTCTGCATTGTGAATATGTGTCAAAATATCACACTATAGCCCAGAAAGGTATACAATTACTATTTGTTCATTAAAAATACATGTATCATATAAAAACATTTAAGTTGCACTTTGATAAAATTATAATGCTAAACTAAATCATGGTGCATACTTAATTCAGGTAACTAAATGACAGTTTAGAACTCTTGAAACTTACCTTGATCACCTTCTCGTTGTTGTAATACAAATGCCCAACTTGCAAAATTTAAAGGAAAAGAGATTTATTTTACTTTAGTTTTAGAAGTTCTCAAGTCCTTCATGATTGGTCAGCTCTAGTCAAAGCCCTTAGCTTAGAGGAAGAAAGCTCAAGACGTGGAAGAAAAGAAGCCAACCAGTGGAAAGAGTGGAACTAGCAGGAAAGATACACCCTTCCAATCCACGTCCCCAGTGAGCCAACCCTGTGTCCAAGCCCCACATTCTATAGCGCATAAAATCATTAGTTTGTGAATCTAACTGATCCAATTAATGCCCATTATTAAATTATCTCCCAAATACACAAGGCTTGTGAGGAAAATCACAGATTAAAATCATAACACTCTAACCCTAGCATCTGAAAGACTCAGGCACATGTCATTAGGCAAACTACATTTAATCCATTTATAAGAGTTGCCAAAGTCTTAACAGTTCTAGCATTGCAGTCAGTCTGAGTCTAAAGTGTCCACTTAGATTCAAGGAAAACTTTCATCTGTGAGTTCCTGTAAAGTTAAAAAATTATACACTTTCAATATGCAATATCATAAGGCAAACCTTCCTGTTAAACAAGGGAGGAATAAGGGGAGTCAGAAGCAAGGTTGAAAATCTGTGATTCCATATCCACCACTCATGTCAAGTTGTGGTGAGAAGTTAGCTCTGAAGAACTTGAGTAATTTTGCTTCCACGGTATAGCCATGAGCATCCTCCTTGGTGTTTCTCTTTGAGTGTTTCAGCTTACAGTCTGAAGCTGTCCTCAGCTGAAGTTTCACATTCCTCACCTTGCTAAATTTTGGGAAACTCCACATGTACTTTTGGCCTTACTGCGACAATTCCATTCACCACCCTTCCAGAGACACACTGTTTAGCCTTCAAGGCCTTTTTCTTCTTTTTCTGTTTTGTTTTTTTTTAAGTTGCAAAGAGAATGGTCTTGTTTTGAAAAAGAGGGCAGAAAGATGAAAATTCTAGTAGCTGGAAGGGGTCTTGAAGAAGGTGGTCCCCAGGTACTCTGAGCCCTCTAACAGCTGAAGTTGTGCCCCCAGCCCCTTTGTTTCTTTTCCTTTCTTCTTATCTCAAGGACTGTACACTGAGCTACATCACCATCACACTTTTTATTTTTCTTTTGAAATAGACTAATTTCTAAGTTGCCCACATTAGATTTGAAATTGTGATTTTCCTGCCTTAGCCCCAGTGGCCTGGGCAACTAGTGCTGGCTTTTGAAGTGCTAATCTTTTCAGCAACTGTGCTTTGTTTTGCCCCAATTTTGCAGATTTTGTTCCTTACAGCAAAGCTTAAAAATTTTTATATATTTTGGTTCTCATTTTTTTCCTGAGTTGCAATGTAGATGTGGATAAAAGCAGCCAATGGAACCTATGAAAAAGCCTCATATTTGGGCTCCATTGAAATTTCTTCTACAAGATTAGTCTACTGCCTTTAATCTCAGTTTCAGATAAAGACTTGAGACATGAGCAAAATGCAGAAACACTGTCTGCCTGAGTGTAACTCATATGGTTTTTATTACAGTTGCCAATAGAGTCCTCCAGTTCATTTGAAACTTCTTGATCCTGGCCTTCATGATCTAAATTCTTTTAGTATTATGTTTTATTAGGCTCCAACCAGAATCATAAATCAGTTTATAGCATTCTAGAACTCATTAGCTGGCATCTCACATCATTTGCAAACTCTCAACAAACCAACTACAAAGACTTCTAAACCACATACCAGATAACATTTAAGCAATCACTCTATTGCTCACATACCAACTTCTCTCTTGGCTACCTAATGTCACTATGACACAATGACAGGATTATTTTATCTAACAGGTTGAGAAGACCTCAGTCCATTAACTGTTATTCAGCAATTATGAGGCCTTGCTGGGAGGAAGGCAACTCATGACATAAGAGAAGCTAGAGATGTGTGAAAGGCTGAGATAGCAAGAGAAATATGTTTTCTAGGCCATGCCCCACGAATGCAACCAGGCCCCATCTTTTGACATCACATTAAACCATCAAGTGAATTAATCCATATGATCCAATAAACTCCCAATGATCTAATCACTTTTCAAATCTTTTTTGAGGACATTCTAGGTCCAATTCATAAAATAAGCCACCTTGGAAATAATTTCCATTTTGGGTTATTTTATATCTTTTTGTGAATCTTCTCTAGTGTAAATTGTTAATATTTTTATTTTGGCTTAGTTTTGTTACTCATTTTAAATGATAGTATTATTTTTACTTCGGATGACTTTAACTCATATCAGTTCTTTAATGCATAAGTAATTCATAAAATGATTACACAAATGTAAAAATTTGTACTAATAATAGAGAAAGAGTAAAACAATGGCTGAAATATTTTTATAAATATTATGTCCTGGGAAATTAAACTATATATAGCTATACATAACCTTTTAGTGAAATCTGAGTTGGAATATACCTCGCAAGGAAAGTTAGAGATTAATGTAAAGCAATGGCAAGTGCTAGAGGATGTATTTGTGATGAGGACACCAAGAAAGATAACTTGTCAAATTACAAATAAATACTAACCTGGGGGGGGGGGGCTTAAAGTTGAGGAATAAAAGAAAATTGAAAATACATTTCATAGCAGAAATCTAATATCTATGATTACCTAGATCTGATAAAAGTATAGCCAAGGAAAGTTTGAAAAGTTAAATGTAATCTAATTTGTTGATAATGACTGAGATATATCCAGTGAAAAACTCAAGCTACCCTGAAATTAAGCAAAAGACCTTATAAAAGATAGGGGTCTACCGCATAGTCATAAGAAATAAAATCAAAAATATTTTATAAAATAAATCATGTTAAGACGAAAGACAAAGTGAAAGAGGGGAGTAGAGTGGAGGAGGTGGGAGGGAGGAGTGGGTAATGGGAGGGACAAAAGGAGAGCGGGAAAGCCCTTGTCACCTTGACAAGATATGTATGTGCACAAAATGCTCAACTCCATTGTAAACCTTGAATTTTGCACATATACATATCAATAAACTGTGGGAAAAAATAAATCACGTTTGATTCATTAGTTTTAATTTCCCTTATTTTCTAAAACTAGAAAATGACAAAGTAGATCAGATAAGAAATATTGTGCAAATCACTTCACTTTCTTAAACTTTTAGTATTTTATTTAGATATTTATTCAGAGCTGGCACCAAAAGAAAACTATGTATCCTTTTCATGATTTAAATGATATATCATAAAACAATTGAAATTACTTTTAAAATGGAAGCAAAGAGAAATCCTATCTAAAAAAAGAGAAATACAACATAAGAATTTTGTACAATTAGGTTGGTAATGTGAATGGTTTTAAGATAAATAACTTGAAGAACTCAATTTAGATGAAGCTACTTTCGTCCTTCACATCTATGATTTTTGGGGGGTGTTTCTTAGGCTTCTGCACCTGTTGCTCATATTTACCAATGAGAGTACTGACGCTAAGGGAATGAAGAGCATTGATCGCCTTTTGGAAGGCAAGAGAATTGTGAAAATAATAGACTTCCACACTTTGATGTCTTTAACAAATTCCAAGGGCCAGAGTTCAGAAAATCTCTGAAGTAATTTGCTCTAATGAGGCATTTATCCCCTTGATGAGGGAATGTCATTTACCATTTAGTGCTTGCTGGCAAGGTATACAGTTTAATATATTCGTATCTTCATTTGCTGAAGCTTTGTACTTGCTCTGAGTGACATGAGTTGATATTTTGGGAAATACCTGCCTTGCTCGCTCAAATTTAGTCGACTCCCATCAGTGAACTGCAGAATTGGATGTGGGATTAAAGTCACTTCTTTCCTATTATATCTCAAGATGTTTTGTCATAATTTGCAATCACTACAACCTAGTTTTCAAATTTGATATACTAATGCATTAGTCCACAGTGAATATTTCCTGTCCACTGATACAACATTGATATTATGAGTTTAACATCCATATTGCAGAAAATTATCTGAAATCAGCATTGATAATTTCAGGTGTTTTTAAAATAAACAATGAGTTAGATTACTGTGTATTGAAAGACCTATTGAATTGTGTATTTCGTCCTTTTCTATCCATTAAAGAAAGAAGTGAAATTAAGTGATTTTCCTCAGGATCCTATGTCTTCTTTTTGCTACTGGTATTTCAACTCATGTCTGTTAATAAACTATACTGATTTCTTCTGACAAAGCAGAAGTACAAAGCAACAGTAAAGCAGTATTCAAATTCATAAATCTATTAAAAAATTTTAATGACAATGAGAATGACAATGACATATAGGAAATATTTGTTCTCAGAAGTGATTTGAAGAGATCAGAAATTGTTTTGATAGAAATAAAGTAGGTTAAAAACAATCTAAAAATACCCTTTCAGTTAAGCCACTTAAACTTGGGAACAACAGTGACTTTTAATAAGAACACTTAAAGCTGTGATTCACAACAACCATTCCATGGCAAACTGGAAATGAGAAATTTTTATTCAAGTGTAAGTTATACCTTTCTTTCTACAAAGTAAACAAACATGTAGGGATTTTTTTTTTTAATTTAAACTCAGGCCAAAGAATGATCACTTATTTTTTGAAATTAGGAGAACCAAGACAGGGCATTAAACAGTACACTGCCTTGAGCTACTAAATGAATTGTATATGGTCAGTTCCTGCTTTCCAAATATTGTGAGACATATTGTTGCAGTAGTGTTATTGTCATAATCGCACAATATCTGTTCAAAATGTTTTAGTGCATTTTTATACTTTATGACTATTTCTATTTTTACATGTAGCAGGCACACAATAAAATATAAATCACTAGAAAGAATATAAATATTGTATAAGAATATAGTTTTTAATTTTTGGAAATTCTAAGATCCATATGCACATAAAGCCAGAAATGGTTCCCAATGACATTTTCTCTCTTTTGCTTGATGGAACTGGCAGCCACTTGCGTTTTCTGGTAAATAATGTGAGTGGAGCACTGAAGACAAGATGGTGGTGAGACATCTGAGATTATCCTCCTCCTGCTTCTAACTCATTGTTCTTTATTGACTGATTCATTCATACAAGAAAACGGAAAAAGTTGGCAAAATGTCACCATATCATCAAAGTTTATTTTCCAACTTTGAATTATTTTTGGCTTAAGATACAAACAGATATGGTTCGGGGTCTTGTGTGAAAATTCCTTTGATTTGGAAGAAGTATTCATCTTTGCTTTGTATGATGGGAGGCACAAAGGTATTAAGGAAACTCAAAGACCCTATCAGGGAAAGAGCAAACCACAAAGCACTGCTTTGTACATAAAAATAAGCTTTTATTACTTCAGTTGGAAAAATGCAAATTAGGAGAAAATGTCTTGTGGCTCAAAGGATGCTAATAAAACTAAGTTAGAGAAATGATAGTCAATGATCAAACTTATGACTCATATAAACATTAAATATAATAACTATCTGTCTTTGTGTCACCTGCCTTTTGAATTAGCCTCATAATTTTCATTTTCATTTTTCCCATTTTCTTTCAAAGCAGCTATTGTGACAAAAATTATTAGCTTGAATTGTACATATTAATATCGGGAAGGAGGATTAGCTGTCGAAAAACAAATATTTACAACTTACATAAAAAAGAGAAAGAGTGATGTGCTTAAGACAATAAGTATAAATGAAGCATATTCAAAGAAAATGTATATTGGTCAAATTACCTAAAATATTGTCCTAAAAGTAAATTCCGCTAAGTTATTTCTTAGAGTAATTTATATAAAAGTATTTATATACTATGTAAATTGTTGCAAAACAAACTTTTCCTGTTTGATCAAACTTCCGTAATTGATATGGGGAAGTAGATTATTTCAAAAAATAATTGAATTTTAGATTACTTAAAAGAAGCATTGAACTGTAAAAAAAGATTCTAAAATTAATGTGATATATGTGCACAAAATACTCAAGCTCAATTTAACAACTGTTTATCACTATATATATACACACACACACACACACACACACACACACACACACACACAAATAAAGATAAATTTGTGGAAATTTTAAGTGACGTTTATGTTGTACACTTACAGGTTATCTTAGTAACTTATTCATTGCTGTGACTCAATACCAGGCACTTTCAAACTCAGGAAAGGAAAGGTTTATTTTACCTCACAGTCTCGAAGGTCACAGTCCATTCAAGGGTGGCCGGCAACAATCCACGTACATGGCAGAGAGAGAGGTGGAGGCAGCTTCCCGGGAGAAACAGGAAGATAAGCCGAGGCTAGTTGAGACTAGTCCTCCTCCTCCAGGAAGGCAGGTGCAGCTTATGAATCCTTTCAGGTCTCCGTCCAGTAACCACCCCCCCCCCCCCCGCATCCAGGTATGGCCACTACACACCGTTAATCCTAACTTAACTGCAATCCACCCCTCCAGACCAGACCCCAATCCACCAACGTCACATGGTTCTATTAAAATACATGAGCCTTTTGGGGGACTTTCCAGGTCGTAACCATAACAATATGCAAGTCAATAAATTAATATGTCACATCAACAGAAGCAAAGATAAATCTGAATAAATACACTAAAAACCTTTGACAAAATTTCAATATCCATTCATGATTTTAAAAAAAAAATCCCTGACAAAAATAGCAATAGCCTTAACTCAAACTAATATAAGGCATTTATGACAAACCATCTACCAAGATCATTCTGAATCAACAAACTGAAAGCACTTACCCTAAAATCTTGAACTAGACAAAGAGGTCCAGTGTTATTTCTACTATTCAACATACTACTTGAAATTTTGTCCAGAACAATCAAGCAAGAGAAAGAAATAACGGCAATATGAGTGAGAGGGGAAGAAATCAAAATA